>CAIGRR010479780.1:0-10798 GCA_903798365.1 Fraxinus sp. 1973-6204 | reverse complement strand
CTGTTTGTGAAAGAAATTTCAAACTTCAGTGACCGTTTCTGAAATTTTGAAACTTCAGTGACTGTTTTGAAATTTTCAGGTAATTTCAGTGACCATTTGTGAAATTAACCCATTGAAAAATCCTAGATATTTTTTAAAATATTGCCTGGGTGGTCGACCCTGCCCTTGAATGCAGATTGACTTTGTTCGGCAATATCTTTTAGCCCCCGTTTGATGGTCATTATTTGACAAAAACAATGTTTTGAATACTGAATTTTTGGTGAATGTGTAGTTAAAAAAGGGATAAATCTCGAATTTACATACAAAATATTTTATTGTGCGAATGTGTGATTTAAAATGAGTATATAGAAAAAGGGATTTTGAAATAAAAAGCCCATGAAACAGTGCAATGGTCTATTGGGCATTAATAAATCATAATTTCTGTATAAGGTCATCTTCGTCTTTTAAGAGAGAGGCGTGAGAAAAATCTTGTAATCTCCTACTTTATCAAAATACAGAAAAGTGAAAGTTGTTAAAAAAATATAGTTTTATTTTGTTTTATTGTTTATTAAGGATAGAATAGTCTTTTAGTTTTCTTTGTTTTAGACTATATATTAGTCTCTTTATATTTAGGTTTTGTATTCACTTTTTCATTACTGAATNTTATTTTGTTTTATTATTTATTAAGGATAGAATAGTCTTTTAGTTTTCTTTATTTTAGACTATATATTAGTCTCTTTATATTTAGGTTTTGTATTCACTTTTTCATTACTGAATTAATGAAACCCTAGCCTCTTTTTCTCTTTTTCTTTTTTTTTTGAATTGTTTAACAAAAGTAGCTCTCGTGTTTATAACAAACCATTACTATAAATCAACGTATGTTTATCTATTTTTGTCTATGTTTTCGTTCTTCGTTTCATTCATCATTGCTCTCAAGATTGGAATTAGGTTAACATAATGCAATTTCATATGTTACAAGAAACAAGAACAACCATGAACACTCGCGAAATAAACGAGCAAGTCAGAAGGTACCAGAGCAATACCTGTCGATTAGTAGATTTTGTACAATTTGAACGGTTTCCAGAGGCCATGTCTTCGTCAGGGAACATGATGTCCATGCCATGACTACCAGCATAGTATAGTTCTTTTAGTCCTACCAACTCATAAACCTGAGAAAGAAAATTAAATTAATCAAAATCAGAAATAGTAAAAATATTAAAAACCTGATATTATTGTAATAGGAAAATTTTTGTATCCACCTTATCACGGCTTCTTCCACTGATGATGGCTGTTGGGAAATATTTTGCTACTCTCTTAACGGCAGAACGCATCTAGAAAAGCACTTCTTGTATTGCATTAACAGGCAGATCGAAAATTATTAAGGAAATATTGCCGTGCACGATAGCTACTTACATCAGCAGACATAAAAGCACGATCAGGATTATCTACGATTGGGGAAAGAGTTCCATCATAATCTAAAAACACCACTAACTTCCTATTTTTTGCACGGTTCATGATTTGTCGGAAGGAATTAAGGGCTGATGGGTACTTAATCTGTGTAAAGCAAAAGACAAATATAAATAAACTATATCGATAAGGTTGAAAAGAGAGAAATTATATTGCATCTTAGGATAATAAACATACTGTCCAAGAACGATAAATGATATCTCCATCATCAGAAGCAACCTCCACGTTGGTGAAATCCTTAAGAATCATTTTTCTAGGAGGTGATGATGATCGCATTGCTTCAAGCCAACCATTGGACTGAACATCATCAAATGTTCCAGGCTTCTTCCTTGAAATTGCCAGAATGTTATTTGAATATGTGGGGCTCGCTTGTAAATAAGGCAAGAGACTAGAATGTATCCCGAGTCGGGATTTGTTTATAGGTGGAGAATCAGTAAGAACTAAAGAAGATTTTGTTGATTTCATGTCCATTGGAGCGATAACTAGAAATGACTTGATGACGGATTACTAGAGAAAAGAACTAAACACTGAAAAGTATTTAATGACTTTCTACCCAACGTCCCAACCCTTTTACCAATGAAATACCACCTCTTCAATGTATTTTTGTCACTGCTGTTGAACGAGCAGTCCATCAAGAAGAAACTTCGTAAAATCTGATGATAAAGCAAAAGGATGATATCATGCTCGTTTTATCAATGAAAATTTTCAGAACAAAAAAAAAACTTCAAAATCTTACAATACCTCATCTCCAAAGCCGCAGTGCATTTATACCAAGAACTGAAGTATTTTTGTGCAGAAACTCGAGTTGTTGATGGCATGCAGTCTCACCACCTTTTTCTCCTGAAATGTGAAAAAAAAAAGGTAATGTATTTTCAAACATTATTAAATATTAAGGACCTAAGAATAAAGATAAGATATGAACATTATTCATCATAACACCGCGTGCAGAAGTGCAACATCACACATATACACGCATGAACTCGAAGAAACCAGAGATTCTTTACCTGTTATATGCCGAAAAAGTGATCTTTCAAAATAAATAAAGCATTCAAATTAACTTTAACAGAAAAAAATAGTGGAAATTACCTGATATTAGATTGTCTATCACAAGATCCAATTAACAGTAGTTGAATGAAACATTATATTTTCCCTAAAGGAGCAAATTACAATCATACTTTTAATACAGAAATAAAAGTTCACTACGAACAATATGTGGAAAGAAAGCTTACTGATTTAAAAGTAAGGAAGCGGTGGAATACGACTGATTCACTGACAAGCTTCTACGTTGAAGTGATCTTACAGGTGTTGCTGAGAAGGGCATTAAATCGAGAACTGTATTACAAGCTTCTAATGCGATATGAATACTACCATGACGTGAGAAAGTTGCATTTATGCCGTGTTACGCTATCCATTTAATAATTTCAGTTGAAGATGCTTCTCCTGATGCACAAAACGACGTATTATGTCACAACGTATTAATTGTTACTTTTGCCGCAATGCAAAGAAAAGAAATGACAAAAAACACTGACTGACAAGCACATTGATATTTCACAATAGTTTAACCACACCGTTTATAGTCTCACCGAGTAAATTACCGCTTAAATGATACAAAACCGGTATGTTGTTGAAGTAAATAAAGGTTTTCGAAAACTATATTGAATTGAAAAAGAAAAAAGAGTGGCTCTTTTGTCTTAAACCAAGGGGGGGAATTGAGCTTTGGCAAGAATGAGTTCAATATAAGAGCATGTATGTTATGCTTAAAAGTTACTTTTCCATAAAATAAGCCCCTGTTTGAGCCCATTCTTCAAAAAATCATTTTTCTCCAAGCTCATTTTCAACCATACATTATCCCAATAAAATAATTTTATACGTAACCAAAATTTTTCGATACTTTCTAACCACTAATTCTTCACAAAATCACTATTGCAAAATCTACTCTCTCAAAAAATGGGGCTCAAACAAAACCTAAGTTAAGTTAGTTTGCAAAAGAGTAAGTTTGTTGATACAAAAAGTACCTTCAGAAATTATGTTTTGGTAAATTTTTGCAATCTTTTTATCATTTAATTGCCTTGACGCGGTGAAAGGAAAAAATAGTTAATGGCTCTTGTGGATCTAACTCATTAACTTCTATTATATCAGAACAAATTTGCACCATAAAAAAATTTGTGAAACAAGAATAAAAAAAGTGTAAGGACATGACTCTACAACTAACACCTACATAATTTGTTTCTCTCTCTCTCTCTCTGTGTGTGTGTGTATATATATATATATATATATATAGCATGTTTGGTAGAAATTAAAATCGGATTAAAATTGAAAAACTAGCTGTTATTGTTGACTTTTATTAGACGAGTGGAACCCAGTAACGGCTATATTTTCAATTTTAATTGGATTAAAATTGGTACCAAACAATATATGGGCTCGTTCGGTAGATATTAAAATTGAAAAATTAGTCGTTTTTGTTAACTTTTATTAGACGAGTGAGACCCAATAATGGCTATATTTTCAATTTTAATTGGACTTTAATCCCTACCAAACGGGACATATATATATATATATATATATATATATATATATATATATATATATAGAGAGAGAGAGAGAGAGAGAGAGAGAGATTCAATATATTAAAACTTATTGACAAACATTTCCTGAAGCACATGGGAAGTCTCTTCTGCCATTTTTAAACTTAAATAAATCATAATCAAAGATAATTTTTTTCATGATCGATAATCCCCAACTAGGCATAAGTGGTTTAATAAAGAAAAAAAAAACAAGCACTTGTTAAGGAACGTGATTCGAATACGCGAAAAACTCTAAAAAAAAAAAAGAATTACTAGTATACAGTATAATGATTTTAAAATACTCAAGATTTTACAAAATTCATCTAAAAACCATAAAGCGAAAACTAGAATTTTTAATTCGTTCCTACAAAGGATGGACTTTGCCGAGGAAATTCACTCAAAAGCAAATTCAACCGTTTAATCCGTTTCCACTATAGATACTTCGCAGGAAAATTTCACTCATAGAAACTTCAACCAACATGAAACTGGGATCGAGAAATGGACCACCCTCCTACTACTCCTAGAAAAAAAAAATTATCATGTTCACTTGGCCTTCGAACCTGTCGTTTTGACTTAAGTGGATCGAATAGAATGATGCTAAACAACGTGAAGAAAATGCTGTTGGCAGGGCGTTGATAACCACACAAAAAGTCTTACGACACTATAAATTATTACCATTTTTTGAGCTAAACCACCAAAACTGATTAAGACAAATCAATATTTCAACATCTAACAGGCTTACAGCAACCGATAAAATAATTTATTAACATTAAACAACCGACGAATATCGAACAAACAATTGTTCTGTCAAATCACCAGATGTACTCCAACATAAATACGTACATATTTTATATCAGAGTTGTTCTTTGGTTTCAGTTTCATAGAATACCCCATCAAAATTGAACCAAAAGTTTCATTAATTCTAAAGAAACCCATAAAAGGAAGGGACAAAAGGCAAAAATTTTGCAACCTTAACACGAAAAAAATAAAAAATTAAATCGAAAGAACAGGCATTGGGTGAAAATACAGATCTCCATAAAAGAGAAAAATAAAAGGGTATCAGAAAAAATTATCTTTCATGGAAATTCCAATAGCATTGCAAGATAAAGATTTTTACAAAAGGATAGCTAAAACTCATACCTGATTGTCTTTCCAAGGTATCAGAAAATGATTATACCGGATTCTCAACCTGAAAGGGACAATTACATTAAAAAAAAATTTCCAACAAGAAAAAGGAAAAGCGGGAAGAAAAATGGAGTTTTGAAGAGAAAATGAGAGAGAGGAAAAAAATCTACCTCAAAATAAATGCAGCTCTTGAGAAACCCCAAAAACCAGAAACAGGAAAATGTTGTAACGGAAAGGAGAGCGGAAGAGAGAGGAAAATGAAGAAGAAAACAAGAGGTGATAGGAGTGAATTTATAGAGTTTGAAGGGTCATAGGAAACGTGTCAACCAAGGAACTCTCTTCTTCTGGTCGTTGAATTCAGAAAGAATACTTCAAAGTAAAACCCTTCGTTTCTCCGTACTTTTACCAAATTCACCGTTCTATTTATAATTATTATGGCAAATTGAAGAAATTATTTTTCCTAAAATTCTTAATCTTTCTGTTAGAAATAAAATAATATACAAAATAATTATGTCATCTAGGGTTATGGTACTGTTTTATTTGGACAATTTTTTATTTTTTTTCCTACATAACCTTTGGATGAGTTTTCACCTTTGTAAAACATCTTTAAATGTCATTGTTTTAGAATGTATTAATATTTTTCATACTAATCAAATCGGCACAAATAGAGCTCGAACTTGTCAAACTGGCTTTTTATGTACTCTCTTAAAGGGTCAAGTCCGACTTTTGTTCGAACAATCTTATTCTATTATGGTATGAAATTGGGATGGGCGTGGATTGAGAAAACGTCGTAGGTGTTCGGCATAAAGGGTCGGGAAAGGAAGGTGACACAAGGGATTGAGAGGGGAATATGACAAAGATGAAGGATAACTAGAGTCTACATGCAAGGGAAGGTAACGCTCAAAGCAGGTGGAGGGTGGAGGGTGGATGACACTTGATAGGGAATGACATAGAAGAGAGGCTAGGCTAGAAAGGTGGACACGGGATTATTAGGATCTAGGTTTGAAGGAAGATTTTATAAAAAAGTGAGATCAACGTCGAAAAACGTAATTTTACGGAGTATAATTTTCAAAGTTGGGCACAGGACTTCGAAAATGTATTTTCTATTTTCTAGATAATTTTGTTTCTTATATGATAAATTCAGATTTTAATTCGGTTTATTTTAGATTAATTCTGAATATAATGAGTCTAATTTTCTTCGTTATCTTTAATATTCATCACTATGTAGGGTTAGTTATTATCTATGAATTTATTTATTATCTAGATTTTATTTACTGCTTTAAATACGAGTTCTAAGCCTTATATCAATCGTCGAATTTGATTGTAATATAGAGTGATGAGAATTTTCTCAAAATTGTTTTCTCTTTCTTGTTGTTCATGAGTGAATAAAAAAGCTAGATTTTTAATGTGAGATTTTGTTCCTTTTTATAAACTTTCGCTACATCCAGATAGTATGGAAATAAAAATAAGAAACTAAACATAACACGATACAATACGACTCATTTGTTATTCACACCCATTTATAAATTACAAACTCGAGAACAAATCAAAAAAATAGTGTATAATTGGCAAAATCTAATTATAATTTAAGCTGATCAAATGCGCTTTTATTCCACATGTTTTGTAGGATCTACAAGTACTACTCATTTGTTATTCATATATTTTGTGGGATTCATAATTTATCATTTTAATTTTAATTTAAGCACTTTTAAATATGCTTTTACGTACTTCAATTATAAAATTAAAAGTAAATGGTTCAAAATAATAATTTAGTGAACAAACTTAACCCTTGTTTGAACCTTATTTTTTTTTGAAAGAAAATATATTCTTGAATTGTATTTTCATATTTTGATATCATTTCAGCCGCGCATTTTTCAATAAAATAATATCACAAAAAATGCAAGTTTTTTTTCTTATTTTTTAATAACACATTTTCTATCAATACACTATTCAAAAATGCATTTTTTGACGAAAACGGAGCTCAAACAAGCTCTTACTTTACTTGCATATCCTTCCAATTAGAAAATTAAATAGAGAAATGTTTCGCGATTATTGGTTTCTCAACTTCGAATTCGTGTGGAAGTAAAATATAATTTCTTCAATAGATTGTTGAAAAAAGTTATTGGAAACAATAGAATAGTAGAAGGCCGGTGAACTTTTTTAATAAATTTAGGTTAAAATCTAGCCATTAACTTTTTTAGTATAATAAATTAATAATTAAAGCCCTTAATTTCTGTGCATCCTGGAGAATATTGCCAATGTTTCAAGCTTAATTTTTAATTATTACCCTTTGTATAATTAGCACGTGTTAATCATTTAATTTCAAGCTTAATTTTTAAGATTGTGGTGGGATTACCATGTCTCAATTAAAGATTACAATGAGATTACCAGAATCTCTTTTGTGGGGGCCATGTTACTAATATTTGCATTATGGTATCCCAAAGTCTTTGAAAAATTATTTTGTATTGGAGTCTCCAACCTTTCAATTTCATACACTTGATATTTTTAAAGATATTTTATATCCCTTTTAAATTTTAATTAAACATATTACTTTTCGTATTAACACAGCCGAAATGAAATAAAAAACAAAAATTCTTCTTCTTTTTTATTGATTTCCCTCCGTCCTAGGTGTAGGCGGGACAAATGGAGGCAATAGGGTTGGTACAAAGTGGACAAACTATATCATTGAAAGGTAAAATACGCGCCCATGTAAAGGTGGAGAAAAAGTCGTGGAATTGGAGGGACCTAATTTTTCAAACTAAGAACAATAAATATACGAATTCATAATTCTAAATGTGGGAGATCAGTTGATTAATGGAAGCGTGAACTTTTATATTTTGAACGAAGGTTTCCAATTCCAACACACACAATCATTGAAAGGGCCCTCAATACCCATTTCTAGACATAACTTTTTAATCAATGTGAAAGATCATGAATAAGCCTAAAGACTGCTACAAAATGAAGCCTAAAGATCATAAAAAACCAACAAAATGTTGAAAGTATTAGAGAATTTAAGGCTGCCTTTTAACAATTGAAGACATACTTGTAGCATAGTTGTTCAATTGAGAAATTTGCAGATGAAGTCCCAAACATTACCCAAGAAGCACATCAGTCCCATTTTAAGTTTTTGTGACTTTGTCGTCCTCGAACATTCAATTCAGGTGCATATTTGTCCTTTAGGATGGAATCCATCTAAAATTCTATTAAAATATGATCTTCGAGTAAAATACCCTTAATAAAACAGGTCACGTGCAGGAATCTTTGATGAATACCATCCTAAAGGACGAGACATTGCTCAAGTATTTAAGCGATACAATTTTGAAAAGTTAAGAACTTAGATACTAGAAAAAAATGTTGACGGTCTGAATACTACCTTTGTATAAATTGAGAATCTATAATGCAAATACCACTTTAATAATTACTTTTGCTTTGATGAGGAATTCAAGTGAAAGTTGACAAGTGAAATTGATGACCATAAATGTTCCACATGACCACGTGGAATTGACTATTAACCACATTTTTTTATGGTGGGGGTGGTTGGAAATCAACTACTTTTAAAACTTTCAATTTCATGATGATTGTGTTCTAATATATGTGCCATTTTATTTATTGGATTACCTGATTATAATTTACTACTTTGTGTCATTTACAATAAAGAAAAAACTCCTATTATAAAGCGGGAAAAAATAATTTCTTTTTCATGAAGAAAAAGTAACATTTATTACAATTATGACAGTTAATTCTGTTGATTTTCGAATCTGGTTGGGATCAAGCGCGTCAACACATCATATCTCCTTTGTACTCAACATGTACGTTACTTGCACATTTGGAAACACATGTTAGATACATAAACACTAGCTTCTTTAGGCAAGTCATGGGAAGTTACAATCGTAAACGCAGTGATGAGGTGCATCGCCTCAAAGGAGTCAAGAGAGGCTTGGAAGAGGCGTCCCTAGGAGAGGCCCAAAGAAGGTCCAGAGAGGTATAGAGGAGACTCGCTTTCCTGGTATATTGCCGCCACATTCATGTGGCCTATCATTGTGGGATAAGGTGTAACAAATTCTATTGCAATTAGGTCAATGACTTGTGTGCAATTAGGTTAATAAACATGCATGCATCGTACACAAATAGTCCGTGCATTGCAAGGCCCTACATCAGGTTGGTTTGAAAGCCGGAGATCCAATGTTCGAGTTGATGTTGGTGTATTCCCGTGAAATAGGTGAAGTATGTAGTAGGTGCATGTTTGGGATGGATTCTCGGACTTGATTTTAGGTGATATAGCATGGAATGTATTTGTGCAACTAGAGGCGGAGTCAGGAAATTCATTCAATGCCGGCACAATTTAATTGACGCTGAACTTTGAATTTTTGGTCATGGATTTAGTGATAATAAACTATAAAATAATATTACAAAAATACTAAAAATGACATAGTTCATAAGTTACACTCGTTCCTTGCATGTTTTCACTCTTTGATATTGTTGTACAACAATTTCATTATCAATTTTCAAAAATGTATATCATTCAAAAACTGGATTTCTATACTAGAATGTATTGTCTTGTGGAAACTCATTCAAAAAAGAATAACGAATTTTTATGCTAGAATGTATTCCCCTTTGTTTTACAAGAAATTTGGATATCTCGTTAGTATATAGAAACTCTATCAATTCATATATGCATCCTATCGAAACTGGAAAGATAAAACTTCGATCAGTCATATTGCTAGTGCTTATTACACTTATCATTAGCATATTGATTCAACAATAATGGCAAGTGACCTTCCACTTATTCATGTACATGAGTGGCTGAGCCGCTGAGAAGAGTCTATTTTTCTACCTAGCTTAAACTTTACATCGATCACATGATTCATAATTAATTTCCCAAAATCGTTAAAAAAAAACCACTTTCTTTATTCCACAATTAATCATTCAATACCAAAATCATCAAAATACCTGACTTTTAAAAATACCCTTCAAATCCATGAAATCATCCAAAAACCTCAAAAGTTCCTTTCTTTTGAGTTACCAGAAAAAACTCGAAAAGTTGACAAAAATGATCCATTCCACGATTGCATTCCAAATATGGGGCTTTCAGAATAAAAAATAAAAAATGGAATGAGACTGAACCCAAAGTTCAGTACGCGCAAGTGCCTAGACAATATGTGGCTCCGCCCCTATATGGAACCATGGATAAAATGATAATAATATCCCACGTCGGATCATTTGAAAGTTGACAAATGAATTAATCTTTATGATTTTCCACATGACCACGTGGACTTGACTATAACCACCTTTTTTAGGGTGGGGGTGGGCAATTAACCACTTTTGAAACTTTTAATATTATTGCTACTGGAAAAAAAACTCGCAACACCTGGCAAGGAGAACGAACCCTTTTCAACAAAGGCAAAGGCGAACCGATGCGATAAGCCAAGAGGCGACGCCCCATCTCAAAACAAATCCCCAAAGGAGAACCCCCCAATTCGAACCCACCCACACGAAAAGACTTTGACTGAAGGATTTGATGGGACTGTCCACTGTCACACCGCCTTCTGTCAGCCTATGCTGTCACATCCCAAGCCTAAGCAAAGATTTGGAGATCCAGGCATTTATGGTCCGATTGAGGGCTCTTAGTCATGAGACGTGTAGATTAAGTTATGATAGGACAC
>CAIGRR010479755.1:0-16575 GCA_903798365.1 Fraxinus sp. 1973-6204 | reverse complement strand
TTTTTTTTACATTTTCACTCTTAATTGCACATTTGATTGTGCAAACCACTATTTCTATCAATTTTCATTCAATTTCTCAATAAAAAGTTTTGAAATAACAAATATAATCTCCTAATAACAAAATCGAAAAAAATAAACAAATCAAATATCTTCAACTTGAATCGAACTACAATCTTGATCTTAATGATTTCGAGGAGTTCAGCTTCGGATTGGGAGGTGGTGGTGTGATATTACATTATTGAGTTTGAAGCTGAAATTCCATGTAGAGCTCCCAGTGCCAAGTTTGTCCAAAGGAATCAAAATCGCATCTTTTTTCCCTTTTCTTCTTCTTTTTCATTTTCTTGATCTGGATTTTGTTCTTTAATGTTGTTTGATTGAGTGAATTTGGATATGAAAATGGGACATGTTTTTTTTTCCTTTGTGGTGTTAGGATTTTTTTAATTTACATTTTTTAGTGATTGTTGGCATATGGTTGCAGTGTAGGTCGAGATGGTAGAATTGTATGATGATGGTAGATTGTAGGCAGAGGTGAATGTGAATAGTGGTGGTGGTGGTGGTAGTATGGTGGTTCTGCCACCTAAACTTAGCTTGGCTCGTCGATTTTGACTTTTCATTGGATTCCATTGACACTAGAGAAGATGGTAGCGACTAGAGGTTTGGCGGTGGTCGCGGTAAATGACGCCCAGCTGTCGACGATGATAGGTAGCAAGGTTTTGGTTTTGGGTAGGGATAGGGTTGGGCCTTGATAGCCCAAGAATAGCTAATCAAGAGGAGGTGAATTGATTTTTAAAACATAGAGAATCAAACGATGTAATCATGGAGGTTCGATCCAATGCAATGATCTACGTCCTCCGTTATCAAACTATCCGACACGAGCAAGACCAATTTCACTATGTCGATTGAATGAGTATATTGAATGTAAAGTGATGTGATATTTATAGCAGTCAAAATGCAAAAAGTTCTAACCAACTAGACGACCCCCACTGGACGTCCGTTACTGACCATACGACTGAAACTAGTCGTTATGCGTCAGAAATCAACAGTTAGAATTTCGACCGCTGTGCCACCGGACGTCCACCAAACCAAAAAATTTTGATTTTTTCTTTTCTTAATTATTTTAGCAAGTGTAAAATCTTGAGGGACACATTCATTTATCTTTTCAAAATAAATATCATTGGTAAAGAGTTTAAGAGTCAAGTGAAGATTTTGTCATATCGAAAATAATTTTTATATGAGCGTTATTGTGAAAAGTTTATTTCGTGCATAAATTTTTTAACTTACTAGCTTGTTGTGATTCATTGCTAAGAATTGAAGTGTTTTATCTTTACAAGTGAGTTCAAACATATAATTCTAATATTTTCAATTGATTTGTCGCGAGCGTTTGATTTGTTGCTCGATTTTGAGTTTGGTGCAAGTGCTGATTTGCCTTCGATTATTTTTGGCACAAGTGCTCGATTATTTTCAAGCTTGATTGTGAATGTTCGATTTTCATGAAATTCGCAACACGCAACAATGAAGACTCGAATGTAAATGTTAGAAATAAAAAAATATTTTGTTTGTTATAATCAAAACATAGGGTGAACAATAAGTCAAGAGGGGCGAGGCGGGGGTTGGGGTAGAAGATGATGATGATTTTTCTTTTTATTGAATTATTTTAATTATTTTTATATAGAAAGAGATAAAGTTACCATTTTGCCTTATATAAATAATTAATAATGTGGTCATAATCATTTTCTTGGTCAAATAGAGGAAAAGTGGAACGATGGATTCTATCCATTTGGACTTCAAATGCATATTTTTGAAATGTTAAGGATATTCGCTAACACAAATTGAAGGTCATGGTCGAATATGCAAAATTGAAAAGCTTAGGAACCGCTGCTATAATTTTCCCAATAATTTTTCTATTTCAATCTTCATTTTACTTTTTTTAAAAAAATAATTTTTTTATGTCAATAAATCTATTAAAATATAATTTGAATAATTTAAAAATAGATTATTGAAATATTTTTACTAA
Source organism: Fraxinus sp. 1973-6204 (assembly GCA_903798365.1). Taxonomy (NCBI): domain Eukaryota; kingdom Viridiplantae; phylum Streptophyta; class Magnoliopsida; order Lamiales; family Oleaceae; genus Fraxinus; species Fraxinus sp. 1973-6204. The sequence goes on along the minus strand of CAIGRR010479755.1, from coordinate 14,561 downwards.
ATACATTCATTAAAAGTTAGAGCATATCCAAGAAACACTCTACGTTAGAGAGACAATGTCTAAAAATAAGTTTCAAGAAACTCTTTATTTAACATTTTAAAATAGTGTAAGTTTGACTTTCGAAAATTTGGAGAGCAAAATATATTTTATGTTTTTCTTTTATAATATTTCATTAATAAGATACAAATTTAAATATTGTATTTCTTGGATTTTTACTCTCTACTGATTTATTGTGCAGCGACAGGAACAACTAATATATTTTTTGTTGGATCAAATGTTTGAATGATCTAAACTTCGAGCATTCGAGTAGTTGAATTTTCACAAAGATTGCAAAAAAACTTTGTCTATCATAACTTCTCAACCTTATTTTATTTAAATTGTAAAATTTTTAAAATATTTTTTAACGGTTTTCGGCAAATAAATGCCACCAAGCTCTGCCCATGCAAGCGGGGTCCGCTGCCATTTAAATCCAACTTCCCGACGAAGAGCTGGTAGCTGAGATGTCATTGAAATTACAATAAAACCACTATCACATTATTAATGAATAAAAACACATTCAATTACATTCAGTGTTCTAAAAAGCGTAAAGTGTGGTTAGACGTGAAGGACAGGCTTCAAGCTTTACGAGTCTAGGCGAAGATTAGGAGTAAAAAAGCTTTTTTTTTACTTCAAATTTTTAATTCGCCTGGGCGTAAAAAAAAAAAAAAGCATTTTTTTATTTTTAATTTTATTTAACTTTTTAATTATTGTAAAAAAATTCAATAATTCAAATAATACATACCAAACATCTAAAATTATAAAATATTGTATTTACTTAATAATTTCTACATAAAGATAAGTTTCAAAATCATAATTACATAACATATAACTTGTAACTTAAATTTGATTTAATCTAACTCTTTATCGGACTCCAATTCAATATTGTCTTTATCTAATTCATCCTCCGTATCGTCCGATACAAAATCATCATTCTCAGGCTCCCTTATTCATTTTGATCATTTCTTGACTTTTGTTTGGAATAGTAAAATTTACAGTACAATATATTTATTATCCAAATTCCAAAACATTTGATTGTTTGGGGAAAACCACAAAAAAAAAAAAAGAATTGTAAGCAAAATTTATTGAGAATTCACAAAATACGGAGAATCACATGTCCCAAAATTACAAATACAATGTAAAGCATAATAACCTATAATGTTATATATACACGATACCCAAATTAGTACAGTGTGCAGAGAAATTGAGAGGTTTTGCGCCGTTTTTTCGTCTTTTTTTCTTGTTCTTCCATCTTCTCAATTCTCTGGAGTCTGGAATTTTTGAAGTTTGAAAGGATAGTGGGCTACTGAGTCTGGGCTGTGGGTTTTATTCAAAAAAAAAAAAGGAAAAAATTGGACCCCTTTAAAATTTGGGCCTGAGGCTGAGGCGCGCTAGGCGTTCCTAATAACTAGGCTCGCCTAGGAAAGTCTAGGTGAGCATTAAGCGGTCAACATTGTCGTTAACCGCTTAATTCCAGCTTAGACTCAAGGCGAAGCGTTTTCATCACGTTTCCCGCCTAGACCCACTTTTTAGAACACTGATTACATTGATGTCCTATTTTCCCATAAATTCGTAATTGTCGCCCCTTTAAATAGAGTAATATGAAGCGAGATTTATAATATTGTCCATTGCAATTAGGTTAAATCATTTGTGGGTGGCCTTATCAACCTCTCCAGCGGCTTCATCCTGTAGCGATTTGCAGTGCACTGTAGTGGTGGCGGCGATGCATTTGTGTTATGTTGTTGGGCTGTGTTGGTCGTGATAACACTGTTACGCTGTGCTGGTGGTGGTTGTGGCGATGGTCACCAAGTGGCTGCCAAACCATCACCAAGCAACGCCACTCTCCGACCAAGTTGAGCACGGCATCACTTTGCTGGAGAGAGCGATACGCGCGGCTGTGAACGCCCTTCACTGCGAAGCGCCTTTCACGTTGTCATCCAGGCTCGAGGCGATCTACTCTGCACAGGCGTATACTGAGACCTGTTGTTTTCGAGTCCATTCTTCTCCGCTGTAGGCGCTAGTCGATCTAGCCGACAGAAGGCGGGACAACATATGATGGTTTTTCAGGGTGGTTTTGTGTTGATCTGGCCGGTCGAGGTTTTTAGCAGTTTGCAAATGGTGATAATGCAGGTGTTGGTGTAGTTATTATGATATTTGTGTAGTGGTTATATGATGTGCAACAATCTCAAGTTGGCTGCTGATGGTGGCTGTGTTGTGGAGGTGAGGTGGTGTTGGTGGCTCTGGCGACATTGGGTTGGACGGTTGCAACGGTATGGTGGTGGTCACAAATGTTGGTGGTTCTGGCGACGTTGGTTTGGGTGGTTACAACAGTGTGGTGGTGGTAACAAGTCACAAGTGATTTGGTTGATTGTGACCAATAAATTAGTTGGCGTGTGACCAATAAACAATATGTGACCAATGAAATAGATAAATTGTGATCAATATATACTGTGTAACCTGAAAATTTATTAATTTGTGACCAATAATTTGATAAATTGTAACCTAAATATAATTTGTGATCAATTAATTTGATGTTTTGTGTGACCATAAAATAAGTCGTGACATATAAATTTTTGATTTTGTTACTCATATAAATAATAGTAAAATAAATACTCAGCGTGGTAAACAGACGAGATCCCATGCGGCGTAGCAATGTGAGCGACCCAGTTCCAAGCACAACGAGGTGAACTCAACTTAAAAATAGATTGATCGATCTCCTTTCGGAAAAGGCCCCCAATGCGAGCCCATCCCTAGCGAGGCGACCAGCTTACCAACATCAAATCCTTTGGAATGATTGACAAGACAACACACTGCCAACGTCGCCTCTGCACACCTACGCAATCAAATCCCTAGTCTAGGATAAAGATATGGGGGTCCCAGCATTAAATGGCCTGATTGATTGATTGATATTAATAGGAACCGGTAGATCTAGTAAAACCACGTGCCCTATCATCCAACGGATCTCGTTCATCTTACATTGAGTATAAAAACCCATACTTAGTATCAAATGGGGCTAATGCAAATTTAGACATACAAAATAAATCTTGATTCTCTCCACTCTGCTCAATCGGACAACCCCCCTTTTATGGACTAGCTAAATTACAATACAACTTGAAAAACATCCTGAATTATCATCCCCATTGATTCATCTGTTAAAAGGAGTAACTTGAACTATATACATATAGTGAGTTGGCTAGCGTGAATTTTAGTTTCTATTTATTTGTTGGCCACGTCATTGAACTATTTTTGGGGACAACAGATTGGCACCGTATGTGGGAATCTTTGATACCATAACCACGTATATCGTAGTGGTAAAGGCTATTCGGGAAGAACCTTGAAGAAAAGTTTTAGTTTTTGAGGAAAGAACCGTTACAAGGAAACAACTCAGAAAATACGATGAGTTCAAGTCACCAAAGAACGAATGGTGGAGATGGGCAGTAAGAGGCCTCTGAAGAAGAGGTTCTCCGCATGAATATGAATATGCGTCGTCTCTACCATCGCCAAGGGAGAGATGGTACAACTGCACGCCTGGCACGAGAAGTTTGAGAAATGGCCACCAATATGAGAAATATGGCCCAACAAAACGTTGTCATGCAGCAACTGCTAATGTAGATGCAAACAACAAGCTAGGTCCTAAGCGCCTCAGCACAGAACCTTTTACCATGAGGGTGAAAAAAAATGATACAGCAGGGTAACTCCAATGTATGGGACGAACGACCCAATGGAAAGAGAAGTAGAAGTTGACACTTCTACCAACTATGTCACGAGCCACCCTGACGACAATGTACCCATGGAAGAGAACTTTGTCCTCAGAAACGCGAACCTCAAAGATCTTCCAGTGTCTTTGATAGGATTGGACCCACGAGGCCTAGATTTAGGTCTCAACAGCCTCCCCCAGCTCAAAGAGGATGAGAGCAGCATCAGGGGTATGAGCATTAAAGAGTGCCACCACCACCTAGAAAAAGGCGAGAGAGAAGGGACGCAGAAAATACAAGGAATCAAGTGGGAACGTCACATCCCCGCTATCAAGCAAAAGAGGACAACTCTGACGGTCCTTGAAGGTCAGTCGAATTGGATGACGATGATGAAAGTTTGTCATTTTCTCAAGAGTTAAGAAATGCTCCAGTTCCCATCCATTTCGTGCCGTAAAAAATACCCAAGTACGAAGGAAGAGGCGACCCGGCAAAATACCTCAACAACTATAAGACGCAAATGTCTCTGCAAGGAGCCTCACCAGCACTGAAATGTCGAGCTTTCTACCTCATGCTAACGGGGGCTGCTGAAATTTGGTACAGTCGCATCCCTGCCGGCAGTATCAGAAGTTGGCCAGACCTGAAAAAAGCCTTCTTGAACCAATATTTGTCAAGTGAGGAGGGAGAAACCCCTATCCAAAGGCTGCAAGATATGAGGCTGCAAGATATGAGGCGGCAAGTGGGGAAAACTTTAAAAAGTTATATGGCTCGCTTTACTAACGAAATGACTTACTGTCAACAAATCACTGATAGGGAGGCTCTTTCTACCTTAAGGGGAGGACTTAACATGAATACCTTGTTTTGGAGAGACGTGCATAATAAAAATCCGACCACGTATGATGCCTTGGTGGAAATGATGAGAAGTGAAATTCTCAACGAAGAGTTGATTGATCACCGCAACCGAACTTCAATGGGGCTACCATTGCCCCAAAGGCAACGAAGAGGTCCTATATCCCATCTAGTGGATAGAAATATCCATCGTAGGCAAGAAAATGCTTCCCCATTCAGGCAGGGGCCTCGATACAACGAAGAAAGGAGAAATCGCCGAAATGAATCACCTCGAAGGGAACAAGAGTAAGACAGGATTAGGACAAGAGGTCAAAGACCTATAAGAGAGCCCCCAAACAATATTGATAATGCACCCATCAGGGAAATTGACACCATAATTGGCGACCCCCATATAGGAAGAAGTTCCAAAAATACTCTAAGGAACTATACAAGGGAAGCAAAGGATCCTCCCATGATGTATTACCTAATCAACAACACCAGTAGGAGCGCTGAAAGTACCCTACCAATCACCTTTTCCCTGGAGGATGCCATGGAAGTTCACTACCCACACTGCGATACATTGACGGTGTGAGCTGTTGTGGCCAGGAATGGCCTGAAACGCATGCTAGTTGATAATGAAAGTTCTGTTAACATCCTCTTTGGAACCACTTTTGACAAAATGACGGTGGACCACGAGCTCGCCCCCATGACCGTCCCTTTGTACGGTTTTACCGACGATAACATTATTCCCAGGGAAAGGATTACATTGGCAGTAGAAATGGGGAAATTCTCGTTTAGAGCTCAACATTTCATGAAATTCTTGATTATGGATCACCGGTCCTCTTATCATGGAGTTTTGGGCGACCCGCTTTGAAAAAACTAGAGGCTGTAACGTCGATACACTATCTTTGTATGAAATTTTCTACTAAGGAAGGAGTCACCACGATGCAAGGTGACCAGATGGGTTCAAGGGAGTGCTACCTCAGCTCTTTAAGAAAATCTGAACCCCGAAGCATGAACATGGTTCTTATAGACATTGAGATGACTGATGCGCCTGAAGAAGACCTAATCCCTGAACAAAGGGAAGACGTCAACATGATAGATGCCCCAGAAGAAGGGGTCATCAAGGTGGACTTAGATCCCCGAGTTACAGAATCCAACTCACAGGCGACCCTAGTGAAAGAGTTGGAACTTTTCTCCATAAACCCGAACGACCCAACAAGGTCATTTCAAGTAGGGAAAGGGCTCGAACTAAAAGCAAAAGTCAAGCTTAAAATTTTCCTACTCGATAACTTGGATGTATTCGCCTGGAAGCATGAGGACATGGTGGGCATTGATTCTAGAATCAACTGTCACATGCTCAACGCGGATCCAAAGTTCACTCCTCACAGACAAAAGAGGAGAGCCCTAAATTCGGAGCGGTATGCTGCGTTGAAAGAGGAAGTGCAAAAGCTCATATCCAATCGGTTTATCAGGGAAGCAGTATACCCAAAGTGGATATCGAATTTAATGCTAGTAAATAAGGTTAATGGCAAATGGAGGGTCTGTATAGACTTCTCTAACCTCAACCAGGCGTGTCCAAAAGAAAGCTTTCCGCTTTCAAGGATCGACCAGTTGGTCGACTCCACTGTAGGTCACGAACTGTTAAACTTCATAGATGTTTATTCGGGATATAACCAGATCCCCATGTATCCGATAGACGAGGAACATACCTCTTTCATCACAGATCGAGGATTGTATCGCTACAAGGCCATTCCCTTTGGTTTGAAGAATGCTGGAGCGACTTATCAACGACTAGTCAACAAGATGTTTTTTGACCTTTTAGGCAAGACGATGGAAGTATACGTCGATGATATGTTGGCAAAAAGCCTCCGATCAGCATACCATGTGGAACACTTGCGAGCCACCTTTGATATTCTAAGGAAATATCGCATGAAGCTGAACCTGTTGAAATGTGCCTTTGGCGTTGCTTCCGAAAAATTCCTGGGCTACATGGTCAACCAGAGAGGCATTGAGGCGAACTCCGAGAAAATTAAGGCCTTACTAAACATGAAGTCCCCCAGCGAGCCAAAGGAAGTGTAATGTTTGACGGGGTGCCTTGTGGCGCTGAATCGGTTCATCTCTAAGGTAACTGATAGGTGCCTTCCTTTCTTCAAGGCCTTAAAAGGAGGAAAAAGGTTCCAATGGAGTAAAGAATGCGAAGAGGTATTTCAAGGGCCCAAAAAGCACCTAGGATAAGCCACATTTCTCTCAAAACCTAAAGAGAGAGAAACTCTACTATTATACTTGGCAGTGAGTGGCGATGAAGTGAGCTCAGTATTTGTACGAGAGGAGGACAAAACCCAACTGCATGTTTACTATGTTAGCAAAGCCCTCCTACCGGCGGAAGCACGTTACACTGATATGGAAAAAATCGTCTTATCTCTCATGATCGCCTCAAGAAAGCTGATGGCCTACTTTCAAGCCTATAGTATACGAGTTTTGACGAGCCTCTCCCTTAGAAAAATGCTCTAAAAGCCAAACGCATCTGAAAGACTCTTAAAATGATTGTGGAGTTGAGTGAGTTTGACATCACATATCAGCCCAGAACCACAATAAAGGGACGGGCAGTAGCGAATTTTGTTGTCGAGTTCACAGAGGCGACATACCTCAATGTTACAATGGTTCCAGCAGACCCACCAGCCTGGACATTATTTGTAGATGGGTCTGTCGGAGAGATTGGCTCGGGAGCAGGAGTGCTTCTAGAGAGATCTGAAGTATGGTTCGATTTTAAGACCTCCAACAATGCCACTGAATATGAGGCGCTCTTAACAGGCCTCAAGTTAGCCAGAGAAATGCAAGTGAAAAATCTGGCAGTCCGAAGCGACTCCCAACTTGCTGTAAGCCAAGTCAATGGCAGTTTCGCGGCCAAGGACAAAGGTTTGGCAATATATTTGAAGAAAGTTATGGAGCTGATCCCTTGCTTTGATAAATTCGAACTAACACAGGTCCCAAAGACGGAAAATCTACATACTGCCCTATTAAAATTGGCAACCAGCAAAGATTCAGAATTACTCAAATTTTTGCCTGTTGAATACCTTCCCAGACCTTCTACGTCCAAAACGGAGGAAGTGATGTGGGTCGGGGAAACTCCCCATTGGATGCAACCTATCATAGCATATCTCAAGGATCATGCTTTGTCGGAGAACAAAGAGGAGGCCCGCAAACTCAAGCGAAGGCAGCCCACTATGTACTCAAAGATGAGGTCATGTATAAAAGAGGGTTCTTATCACCTCTCCTACGATGCACTGGAGGGGAAGAGGTAAATTACATTCTAAGGAAAATCCACAAAGGGATATGCCGCAATCACACGGGAGGCCTAGCATTGGCCCACAAAGTTCTAAAGCATGGGTACTACTAGCCCACCTTAAAGAAAGATGTTGTACATTTTGTTAAGAAATGCGACAAATGCCATCGTTTCTCCTCTATTTAGAGGAAACCATCCCAAGAATTAACAGTGGTATGTAGCCCATGGCCCTTTGCAAAATGGATGGTCGATCTGATAGGACACATGCCAAAAGGAAAAGGAGGAGAAAATTATGCGATGTCGCCATCGACTACTTCACCAAGTGGGTCGAGGCTGAACCTTTAGCACAATCACTAAGGCGCATACCTCAAAATTCTTACGGAAAAATATCATATACTGGTTCGGAATTCCCCACTCAATAGTCACAGATAATGGGCGGTAGTTTGACAACAAGAAGCTCCGAGACCTCTGTGATGAGCTGGACATCAAAAAATATTTCTTATCTCCTCACCATCCCCAAGCAAATGGTCAAGTTGAAGAAATTAACAAGACCATAAAGAACCTCCTAAAGAAAAAGCTAGATGAATTGAAAGGAGCATGGGTGGATGAGCTCTCCTATGTTTTATGGGCAATACGCACTACTAGCCAAACAACAACTGGAGAGACCCCTTTTTTCATAGCTTATGGAGCAGAAGCAATGAGCGCAGTCGAAGTAGGCTTGCTATAGCCTCGACGTTTGCAGTTTAACGAGATCTATAACTAGGAAATAAGGTGATGTGAGCTCGACTTCCTTGAAGAAAGGAAAGAGGCCTCGTAGATCAAATTGGACATCTACCAAAGGAAATTTACACGGTATTACAACGCCAAAGTCAAGCGTAGGTCATTCAGGAGAGGCGATTTGGTGCTTAGGAGGGTGTTTTTATCTTTAAAGGAGCCTAGAATAGGCACGTTGGGTCCAAATTAGGAAGGTCCATATCGTATCGCAGGTGAAGTTAGGATAGGGACCTTCATGATTGAAAATCTAGATGGGAAGGTGCAGCCCCACCCATGGAATGTGGAACACCTTCGAATATATTATCAGTGAGACCATGTTTTGTATGTTTTCTGTTCATGATCAATGAATGATCTCTTCTATTATCAGTTATTGTTAAGTATGACAAGCTCATACATCTCCATCAACAGTTAAAATATGACGAGCCCATATCTCTATAAAATTAATTAATTATGACGAGCTCATAAGTTATTGTTAAGTATGACAACCTCATACATCTCCATCAACGGTTAAAATATGGGGAGCCCATATCTCCATCAAATTAATTAATTTCGACAAGCCCATAAGATGCATTAAATATGGTAAGTCCATACACAAATTTACCAATCGAATCATTTTAATTATCATTACTTGCGAACTTAATTAGTTCAAAGGTAAGTATGGCAAGTCTGTTAAAAGGGTTCATCGCAATAAAACGTTATACGGCTAGATTAATCATGGCTAGCCCATAAAATCGCCAACGTTTGTTTAAATTAAGCAAGCCCATACCACACATTTATTACCTCTTGACCGTGGCAAGTATGACAAAGGTCATAAGCCTCATCAAATATGGCGAGCCCATATAATTAAATCAATTGTTGGGATATGGCGAGCCCATAACACTGAATCAATTGTAGAAGTACTGTGAGATTATATCGTTAGGTTAATTATCAAGTCAGGACGAGCTCATATCATATGAATTCGTTGAGAGGTTAAGTTATGGGGTCCGTTAGATTGAACAACTCTGTAAAACAACAAGGGTAACAGATAAATGACAAATTCACTTGTATTGCTTCAAAATCCAATCGAAATCCAATTAAAAAAGGGGAGGGAAACCACTACAGCTGTATTATGATAAGACCTATCCTAAGAAACGGCCTTGTCTCGCGGGTTCTCCCTTCCAAAAGCGTCGACTTCCTCCACCGAATCCTCAACTTCGTGAGCAGGAGTAGAAAGCTCAACATGAATGAACTCTCTCTACACAATGGACAAGTCCAATTGGGGGTGGAGCTCAGAAAGTCTGGCAAACATCTCAGCATAAGCCACTCCTCGCCAATTTATGCCGATCCCATCATACTCAGTGGTCTCATGAAAGTGGGCGACATAGTTATTTACGCCGCATCTTCAACCTTCTTTAGCTGGTCGTCAAAGCCGGAGACTTCTACAGTAAGCTCATCAACGCGAGCCTTCAGCTCTCCCTTTTCCTTATTGGCAACCTCCAAGGCTGACTAAGCGATCTTTTGGAGGTTGTAAGGGTTTTCGATCCGCTTCGTCAAGGCATTTACCTCGGCCTTGCAGAGGTGGGTTTCTTGTTTCAGCTCCTTATTCTCTTTAGAGAGAGTTTCCACCCTCGACTCAGCCTCGGCATGCTTCAATTTGGAGGCCTCAGTAGCTTTGCTCGCGAAAGAAGCTTCGACCTTGATTAAGTTAAACTCGACATTTTGGGAATGATTGAGGTAGTCTTGAATGAGTCCTTGCATACGCCTCGCCTCCATTTGGGTGTTTATAAAGAAATTCTGGGAACGAGCCTGTATGTTGAGCCCAACCTCCATCAGATCAACTGCATCACAAGTCTCTACATAATTAGAAAACTTGTCGGTCTAATATTTATGGTTTAGCCTTATGGCTCCCTGGACCTCTGCGAGGAGCATCTCCATCACAGTAGATGAGATCTCATCCGACCTCCCGTCGAGGAAGTTCTGGGCTTTCCCATATGAAGGATCGCCACGCAATGCTTTCTCCATCTTCCTTTTAACAAGGCCCTCCTCCTCTTCAAGAGCCTCCTCCACATCAATGATTTTCAATGAAGAAATAGGCTCGGCAAGAATAGGTCGCTTCAATGACTCACCAAGAGTTGTCTGGCATTTGAGCAGAGGAGGAGGTCCAACATTCTTTGAGAGGAAGAGCTTCCTCTTCGGGTCTTCGGGGGCCTCTCCGACGAAGCTTCACCCTCATTTACCTTTTCTTCCTTCTGCTTTTCCTTATCCCTACCTTCATTGGAAGAGGCAGCTAGTTCGCCTTGGATAAATAGGCCAGCTCGTCCCGTTGATTCTTACAAGTGGAGGAGCTGCCGCTCCGTGGTTTCTTTTCTGGGCCTCGTCCAAGCTCCTCAGTTGGAGCAGATTAGGCTTTGTATATTCATTTTTATCGTGTTACCTTGTGAAATAGAAAGTAAAGACTAAGAAAGCAGCGTGAAACCAATTGAAATAAAAGGCCGAATGTAAAAACTCACTCTTCGTCGCCATCAATAAATGTGTGACAATTAGGTTCCTCTTAGCAATAGCGTTTTTGAAGAACCTCTTCTCTGCAAGGAACTCGTAAATAGCTCGGATGATGGCCCACTCTGACGACTCAAGCTCAAACTGATGAACGGTAGCTGTACAAAATCCATGTTAAATCAGTAAAGGAAAACAACACAGAATAAAGCTTGCAATATAAAAGAAGGGTCGACTCACTATAATCGTAGTATTGGGTCGGCGCGGTGATCTCTGGGACCACATCTCCTTCCACCGTTTTACCAGCGACCCCTAACCTAAAACCAAGAAGATTTCCAATTTTTTATGGAGGTCAGGGTCCCCAAAATGAAAAGACAATGTGGGCCCCATGGATTCATGTAGTACTATCCCTTACAATAGCTCTCCCAACTTGAAGTTCGGGGTTGGAAAAGGGTTTGAAAAACATGTGGGGGCATATCCTCGCCAATAGTGACCTTCTTCCAAATGAGGAAAGTCACTGTGAGTTGGCTCCATGCGTTCAACACTAACTGGGTGGGGGCTAGGTTATACTACCCAAGGATGAATCCAAAGAAATGGTATAATGGTGCCTCATCCCCCACTCAAGCTCGCCTCGCTCACCGCCACACAACCCTCTCTAGGAAAGTAGGCTCTTTCCTCCTGGGTCGGTACCAACAATTTGATATTATTCGGGATCCTAAACCTCTCCCGAGACCCTCAAGCTTGGCCATAGGGAGGCACCCCATCTCACAATATAATCTATAGGACCCTCCGACATCATCCATGCACTGTGGGGGGCCCCATTGCTTCCATGATCCTTTTAGTGGGAATGACCGGGAGAATACCCGCCTCAGCACATATTAAGGTCATATCTATCCCAGAAGACCCCACATTCCCAGTTTTCCTCGACATAGAAGCCATTAAGTCAAAAAAATGAAAGAAACGCCTCGGTAAAAGGTGGACACTTAGGCAAACACTAAAAATTCAAAATCCCAAAGAGCTCCGGAGTCGGAAAAAGCTGTCACCGTCGGCGAATGCTAGAAAATATTGGGGTCAGAAGAGAAAACGTCAACACTTGATATCCAAAAACTTTCAGAAAGTGGAAAAAGACGAAAAAATGGATTTTCAGCCTTTTATATAAGCATGGCAAACAAACCCCCAACGTTGTATGCCAATCCACTGTAACCCCATCAATCACGTTAAAACCAACAGGCGCCTATTAAAAATTCGAATCAACGACTTTGATGAAATCGTACTTGGCATGCGCCTGAGACCGCGTACGCCTCACTGAAAAGTGTCACATTATCATCACTGGGCATGAAATACGCACATCGCTCGAGCTCTGGAAACTACCACAAAATCCAGTTGTTGTTCATTGGGAACCAACACTTGCCAAGTCACCAATACAGGTAGACAAGAAAGCCCTAATGGCAAGTAAGGGCTTGGTTTATCTACACGAAAAGGTCTCGCCCCTGTTCGGTTCATCCACACAAAAAAGCCTTGCCTCTGCACGGTTCATCCGCACAGAAATGCTTCGCCTCTGCATGGTTCATCCACACACACAAAGGTTTCAACTCCATACCTCCACGGATCTAAAAGGAACCACCTTTATTGATGCAATTTAGATTGTTTCACAATCATTGTGAAATTGGGGGCAATGAAGCCCCACACCGACCCTATCTAGCGAAGGAAGACGTCGCTCCCATTGTTTTTCTACCTTCAAAAGTCCACGCATAATATCAATAATCATACATGGACTTTGGGGACTGATGTTACTCATATAAATAAGCGTAAAATAAATACTCCACGTGGCAAACGGAAGAGCACCCATGTGGCATAGCAATGCAAGCGACCAGGTTCCACGCACAATAAGGCGAGCTCAACCTGAAAATAGGTTGATCGATCCCTTTCAAAAGAGACCCCCAATGCGAGCCCATCCATAGCGAGGCAACTAGCTTACCAATAGTAGATCCTTTGGAATTATTGACAAGACGACACTCTGCCAACGCCTCTACATACATACGCAATCAAATCCTTAGTCTAGGGATAAAGATATGGGGGTCCCAGTATTAAATGGCCTAATTAATTGATTGATATTAATAGGAACCGGTAGATCTAGTAAAACCACGTGCCTTATCATCCGACGGATCTCGTTCATCTTACATTGGGTATAAAAACCCACACTTAGTATCAAAGAGGGATAATGCAAATTTAGAAATCCAAAATACATCTTGATTCTCTCCACTCTACTCAACCGGTCGACCCCCTTTTATGGACCAGCTAAATTACAATACAACTTGAAATACATCTTGGATTATCATCCCCATTGATCCATCTGTTAAAAGGAGTAACTTGAGCTATAGACATATAGTGATTCGGCTAGCATGAATTTTAGTTTCTATTTATTTGTTGGCCACGTCATTGAACCATTTTTTGGGGTCAACAGATTTGTGACCAATGAACAAATTGTGACCTATAAAATTTTTGAATTATGACCGTAAAATAATTTGTAACATATAAAAATTGTGATTTGTAACCAATTATGCGGAATTTGTGAACATGTTATATGAAATTGTGACCTTAGTATATTTAATAAATAAATATTGTTTAATTAATTAAATTATAAATAAAATTTAAAAAAACCTGAGATTCAAAATTTTAAACTTATTTTCTTAAATTTGAAATTGGTGAAACTTAATTTCTTAGCTATGAAATCTTCCCATTATTCAATTTTATTGTGTCAAAAAGACAAAAGAAAATGGTACTTTTTGTTTTGGGCAATTTACACAAAAATGAAAGAATAACGGATGAAATTGGAAAGTAATATTTTTATTAAGCCTATGTTTGATAAAGATTAAATCTAAATTAAAGTCAACAATTAATTTTAATCACATATTCAATGGGATCCACAATTTTTCAACCACATATTTCATCATTTATCATAATCTACTAAAAAAATTATTTTAATCTCCACCAAACAAAGGTTAAACATTACAAAATTACAATATATTGACGTTTAGAGGAAATAACTGTAAAATTTTAAAACTTACACCTCATGCTATTTGTATTGTCATATATGGTTTGATAATATCGTATAATTACATCATTATCAATACTATCAAATATATCATTTTCAATATACAATACCAAACTATCACTCAATCATTGATCTCCAATCCGATTACACAGTCTATCCTAACAATCTTTATTATAGAAAATACTCTCTCTACCATAGCAGTAATAACTGAAAGAATTAATGATGGTGTTACAATCCTGTAAACTAATGGATACATCTCATTTTTTTCGTCATAACCAACTTTTCTGCAAGATTATTAAGGCCTCGAGCCCCTTCAAACTATTTGTCAGTACGCATATCAATAATATATATGTTTAAATTTGCTATCAAATGTAAAGATCTCTACTGATACCATCCAAATGGCGTATCAAATTAATAT
>CAIGRR010479735.1:0-14871 GCA_903798365.1 Fraxinus sp. 1973-6204 | reverse complement strand
TAATTTGGAATTTCATTAATCTTCTTCACAGAGAAAAAAGAAATGACAGGGCTAGCTATTGGCATTTCCAGCATGAAGTCTGGAGAACGGGCACTTTTACATGTTGGTTGGGAACTAGGGTATGGAAAAGAAGGAAGCTTTTCTTTTCCAAATGTTCCACAAATGGCAAATATTATATATGAAGTTGAGTTAATAGGTTTTGATGAAACCAAAGAAGTGAGTAACTAACTTCTTGACTTTCTTCCATAAATGTTCAATGTTTGATTCCAACGGATGCTAAAAAAATTTATTTTCTGGGTGAAATTGGAATAGGGAAAACCGCGCAGTGAGATGACAGTAGAGGAGAGGATTGGCACAGCGGACAGAAGGAAGATGGATGGGAATGCATTATTCGAGGAGGAAAAATTGGAGGAGGCTATGCAGCAGTACGAAATGGTTACGAAACTACCACTTTCAGGATTTATTGTTTCAATATTAATATATGTTCGAAGTTTTATTCATCAAATTAACAAATGTTTTTGTGCAACAGGCCATAGCATATATGGGAGATGATTTCATGTTTCAGTTGTTTGGTAGGTATCGGGACATGGCTTTGGCGGTAAAAAATCCTTGTCACCTCAACATGGCCGTATGTCTGATAAAGCTCAAGCGATTTGACGAAGCCATTGCGCAGTGCAGCATTGTACGTATACAATTCCCTATGGTTCATCTCCATTCTGTCTTAGTAATTACTAATTCAATTCTTGTCAGTTTTTCTTAACTTTGAAGAAAATAGAAAGAAGAGTAAGTGGAGAAATATGTACAAGTTCTCCATCTTGGAGGTTGAAAGCTTATTAGAAGAGATCTAACAGAACAATAAGGGCATCTAGTTAGAGCACAATTTGCTGTTGTATTTATGAGTTGATAAGGTAACTGGGAAATGGATGCTGTTCATGGTTTTCTACACTTGAGGTAATAGCTATTTGATCTGTTGAACTTTGAGGGTTCCATAACATACTCTAGAGGATCAATATTACTAATAGAATTAATGAAAGATGGGCAAAGAGGAAAATGAAAAGAGCATGCGACCCCATGTTATTTTGATTGTGTAGTTTCGATTTTGTGGAATGTGTATCTATAAATAGCTGAATTTGTGAAGAACGTCTAAATATATTTCAACCTCAGCAATTGAAAATAATAAATATTGTGAAAAGTCATAAAATTAAAATGCTGATTGATTAATGTTCTTTAGGTGTTGGTTGAGGATGAAAACAATGTCAAAGCACTGTTCAGACGTGGCAAAGCTAGAGCTGAACTTGGACAGACAGATGCAGCTCACGAGGACTTCCTAAAGGCACGTAAATATGCACCTGATGACAAAGCAATTGTGCGAGAGTTACGCTTGCTAGCAGAACATGAAAAGGCTGTTTATCAGAAACAAAAGGAACTCTACAAAGGATTATTTGGACCAAAATCTGATCCCAAACCAAAACCAAAGAATTGGCTGATTTTGGTTTGGCAATAGCTGCTGTCCATATTCTATCGTCTTTTCTAGCTTGAGAAGCCACAGGCTGAATAATATTAGGCAGGAGACTGGTTGTGAAGTTAACAACATGCGTTGTGAAATTTTGTCTTCCCTTTGGTACTCATTTCTTAGCCAACCTCAACTGTGCTTTTATCTCTCAATGAAGAGAATTGTGCTATTGAAGCAACATTTGAGTTTAGATGAGCGTGTTTGTATCAGTGTAAAAAGTTTCTTACGATGAAATTATGCGATTTAATTTTAGTAAGGTAAAAGTTATTCTCAAAATAAGTAATTTCTTTTAGTGAAGTGAAGAACCAACTGCCTAGAGAGCATTAGTCTGTTCTAGTCAAATTTTAGCGTCGTCATTAAAAAAATAGTTGGAAAAATGAAATGTGATTATGGAGTAGAATCGACCGGTTTAGTCCAGTTTAGTTCTTTCAATTTACAGTAATTTATCTGCAACATATGAGGTCTTTAAGGAGTATACAGGTCGAAGTAGCTTCAAAAACGTACTCATTAAAACTAAACTTAATAGTAACGTGAGCATAACTTGCCACGCTTTCACAATGAAGCTAAGACATTGTAGTTGAGGGAAAAAAAATTGTACAAGATCAAGTTCCCCTACTCGTTATACAGGTGGAGGTGGCAAGTCTAATAAGAGCCAAAATCCATCACAGTCGTCTGAATCCAAGTCATCTTGAATAGCAAGAAAATGTAAGCCTCCACAGGCCTTCTTTGCTGCTTCCCAAGCTTCAGCCTCTTTCGTAGTTTCGGGTGTTTTCTTGTACGTGGCATAAATGTAGCGTGTAGAGATCCCGACAGACAACATCAAAGAAGCTTTGGCTGCATCAGCTTCAATCGAACAGACTTCTAGACCGTTCATCCAAGCTGAGCAATCCATGATAAGATGTTTAATAGAAATAGAGTAACATTGTTCGAAGCATTTAAAGCATATACAATAAGTCGAGGCAAATGTTGAATCCAAGCTTGCATGTGGTCGCACGCATGAATTACTCTTGAACAGATAAAAGAAAATTTACCTGCTAATGGTTTAGCTCGTGAAGTTGCAACTGCAAGTCCAGGAATCAATGTCTTGTCATCAACTTCAATTCCCAAAAGATCCAAATCTAAAGTTGCACCAAATTTTGTGTCTAAACACGACAATTCCTCCTGAACAGCTGAGAAGAGAGAGCTAAATTATGATCAAGATGATAAAACATTTCCTCAAACAGTTGAAAAATGAGAACTGTAATAAGTATATGATGATAAAACATAGAATTGACTTTCCCGACAGGATTAATAATCGGTTTCAAGATACTGGAAAATTCTAGTAGTTTGGTAAAAATCAATGTGAGTTCACGATAAGTCCCAGTTTAAGATAATCGACAATCCAAGTTTCTTAAACTTGAGACGAATTTTTGGACAGATAAGATAGTTTTCCACCATGTAACTTAAACATTTGCGCATACCTGAAAAGGGTAACTGCACGAAAGCCCATTTTTCTCCGTAGAGGTTCTCTGGAAGTTCCATTGGGAAAGGATTATCAAGTGCTAAAAGTGGCTTAGTTCCCTTTTGGAAACCTGGATGGCGCATGTATACAGTTTCATAGCGTTCTTCAAGCCAAAGAAGTAGCGATAAGCACTGAAACATAGGATCGAAGATGTTAAAGTTGAAAGTAACAATAAGATAAAGCCCTCTGTACTACACAAGGAATAAGAACACTTGCTTATTGCATTATAATCGTTTCATATTTGCTAAATGTTGGCATATAATATAATATAAATTCCTGTAACACCAAAATTTGCTTGATTATGCAACATATTATACTTCTTTGACTCTCCAAGACATTCTTCACACTGTCTGATGGGAGACAATTAAGAATGATTACATCAAAAATCAAATGCAAAACCTCATATTCAGATTGCAAGAAATGAAATGGTCATTTTCCTTTTATCAATAACAGACATTTCTGAACAATAAACTAGCCAGTGGAGAATTTAATGATCTTCAGAACAGAGAGGGGCAACATATTCTTTTTTCATTAAAAAATTACAAAATGACACATTTGGGTCGTTTTAAGGTTAAATCTTGCTCCTTGTATTGCTAGTCCTATTAGTACTGCGTAGCACATACACGAAGGGTTTGACGGGAGATTACATCTTGCCCTCAAATTGAACTGAATATGACTAAAAGAGCAATGGGTTTTAGAAAATGAATAATACATACCCTTTTGCTAGGTATGGATTTTATGCCCAGCTCTTTGCATGCCCTTGATATAATTGTCTGCATTTGTGACCTATAAACATATATATATATCCTCCAATACCAAAGATCAGTTCATCTTTATCAATATTTGACAAAAAATCTGTACATCAGATATTGAAAAAATCACCTAAAGAAGCGGATTTTATCTGGTAGAGGTACACCCAGTTCATCACAAATAGAAACCATAGCATCCTTAAGAGTGACACTGTTGATGACATTGTTTGGAAAATACTTGGTATACTGAAGCGAAAGTGAATCATCGCAAACCACAAGCTCCCATATCTTTTTCCCTCTGATATCAAGAATTGGCCTAGAGCAAAAATCCACTTCCCACTCAGTAATGCTCAGAGGATCAGTTTCTGGATCAAGATAACTCAATTCTGCTGTTGGGTCATCATCTTCTTCATCAAAAACAGCTTCTTCAGTTTCAGTTTCCAATGGTGATGGAGAAACTGAGCTTTCAGAGACTGAAAAACATGGTTGAAAATGGGAAGTTTTGATTTTTGGGTTGGTGGGTTTCTTTGTGGAGAATTGAAACAAGTGATTAAATTGGGTTTTTTTGGTTAAGGAAGTGAAATTGGTAATGGGATGTTTGATTCTTGTGGAGTTGAAACTTAGACTAGCCATGGGAAGAGTGGTGGTGATAAGAAAGTAATCAAGAAAATGTTTGTGATTTTCTTGAGATGCTGTTAAAGTAGTTATCCACCACATGTATAAAACGATAGATAGAAAAAGGGTAGCCTTTTGATATAAAAGGATTTTTCAAGGGCCAATCCATAAATTTGAAAGGAAAAAAAAAAAATACACTACTCAAACTTTTAGGTGCACTTGGTAAATGTTTGATTTAATTAAAAAAGTTGATAAAAACTTAAATTAAAATAAATAAATAATCTTAATCTCATATTTTATGGAATTTACAATTTTCATCAAATTTTAAGTATACATTTCTTCAATTTTTATCAAAATAATTAAAAAAAAAATCAAATTTTTAGCAAATATAAATTTTAATGAATAATAATAGTTAAAGAGTGTTATGGTGCATTAACAAGATAATATTTTTTGTTATTTTCATTTAAAATAGTACACTAACTATATATTTTCTTATTCAATCTAATTTCATCTCTAGCATCCACATTATGTTATACAATAGTGCTAATGACATTCTTTCAAAAAAAAAAAAT
This sequence comes from Fraxinus sp. 1973-6204, assembly GCA_903798365.1. Classification (NCBI taxonomy): domain Eukaryota; kingdom Viridiplantae; phylum Streptophyta; class Magnoliopsida; order Lamiales; family Oleaceae; genus Fraxinus; species Fraxinus sp. 1973-6204. Next base: position 9,921 of record CAIGRR010479735.1, on the reverse strand, counting down.
GAAAAATATTAAAGAACACATATAAACACATACCTAGCACCATCCATTACAATTATATACTAAAATTTCTTATAAAACCTAATTTTGTATGCTAAACACACCATAGATTATTGCAGACGGTCCGATCGAATTTTACACTTCTATTTTTTTTTTTTTCATGGAACTATAATTGATTCAATACAAAAAAACTTTGTGTTTCATTATGAATTTCTTGATTGATTTTTTTTTTAAAGTAACAATTAAACCTATATTTGGCTCATGTTTAAAAATTATTTATAAACATTAAAGTAACTTTTTATCAACACGATTTGAGAAATTCACAAGGACTGTCCACCATTTATTTATATTTTTTTTAATAATATGAACGATTTATAAATATTTTCCAAAATATAAAAAGCTATATTACATGACAATTGTGTTTATAAAAAGAAAAAGAAAAACTTATCGTTAGGCACAAATTTTCCCCTTTATGGGCACCTCTATTTTGATTTTTGAAACATTGGCAAAACGAACTACATTTTTATCCAACAAGATTGACTTTGGCTGTACAGCGACACGCAAAAGAGGCGGTCCGTCCCCTCCTCGCTCAAGTGTTCATGTAATTCCTCTTTCTCCCTCTATCTCTTTGTATTCTGTGGATTCATTTTCTCCAGTTTCTTGCCCTTGAAATTCCCATTTGTATTATTCTAATGCAAAACTATTGTATTATGTATATGCATTTTTTTCTATAACTCTGTCAAGAAAGTTTACGGAGTAACACCTTGTTTGAAAGATTGAGTTTTTACATTTTTGTCAAGGAGAATAAAGAAAGAGAATTTTTAATTAACTTTCGTAGGACAAGGAGACATAAAGTTGAGAAATTTAATGTGGGTAAATATGGGAAGTTGGTATAATGCTGTTAAAAGATCGAAGTTATAATGGGCACTTGAAATTGTTGTTAAATGTGGTTGATCTAGCCAGTCGCACTCCCCTCCTCCTTTCGCAGGGTGTTTATTGGTCAAATATGCAGAGAAATTGTTGTACAATTTTTTTTTTCAAGTGTTTTACAAACTTGGTATGTTTGGTGTCCAGTATAACAACTAAGATGGTATCCAGCCAAACTTGCTAAACATACCATTAGTGTAAAGGGCTTCCGGTGGGGGATTTTGATGGTGGTGGTTTGATACAGAATTAGGGCAGTGCCTCAGGTTTGTTAAAATGGGGTTTAATGTTCAACATCCTATGGAATATTCAAAATTCCAAGCCTTTCGTACAAATAGCATAAAAATCCTGTCTAGGTTTTTGCATGAATTGATATCTGATTCAAATTCTTCCCAATGAGTTAACACTTTGCTCTGAGTATACTTATCGATGTTCATGTGTCTTGAATCCTTGATCATCTGCTTTTGAATAGTTTGTAGGTGCCTACTAGAATAGCAGTCATCTTAATCCTTTCTTGCAGTCTCTCTATATGTTGAAAATCACGTTCTTGTGTGATTTTAGTTTCTATCCATTGGATAGGTACATAAAAGAGCAGGATACCTTCCAATTAGAGGGATGATGATATCTGCTGGACATACTCTGCTTGCTTCTTTAACTCCTACTCATTCCGTTATCCTAAAACCTCATGGCAGATCGTTGACAAACTTATTTTGTGGAAATACTTCAAAATCAAGGAAACTACATTCCTACCATCAGAAGTACCTGTGTCACACAGAATCTATTATGGTTGCTGCTCGCTATCCTCCCCCTTGGTTCAGGTGTGTTTCTTGAGCTTTAGGTTAGTTTATTTTCAGTTGGTGGATTAGTTGATTTTTGACCCTTTATAATTATTGCACTTTTAAATACAGTGTTGCTCCCATGATGGAGTGGACAGATAATCATTATAGGACTATGGCTCGGCTCATCTCAAAACATGCATGGCTATACACCGAAATGATTGCTGCAGAAACAATTGTTTATCAGAAGGAGAATTTGGTAATAATATTCATGTAGAGTTTGTATCTTGACTTTATTTCTGTTAGTGAGCAGAAATGTTTATTTCGTGAAAGCTTTGATCTCCTAACAAAAAGAAAAAATATAGCACGCAGACACAAGCATAAATACCAGTGGAAACATCATTTTTTTTTTACAACGCTAATGTTATTTAAAGGATAACTGTTTTCCAGAAAAAATTATGTCCAATCTTACTTAGATGTTGGAATTAGATGTTGGGTTTTTGCTGGATTTTCAGCTTACACACAGTTTCTTATTATTTGATGTGTGTTTCTTGGAACATTTATGGTATAAATACTTCAATGCTCTTCAACTTGAGAGTGGTGCATCTCTTTTATTTAGGAGTCCGCTTCACATCTGACGTTATCTACAATTTCTTCGCATGTCAGGATAGATTCTTGGAATTTGGTCCGGAGCAACATCCTATAGTTCTTCAGATTGGGGGAAATAATTTGGAAAACATTGCTAAAGCAACTCAACTTGCAAATCCTTATGGATATGACGAGATCAATTTCAAGTTTGTTTCTGTAGTTTTAAATATTGGTTCTCTCTCTCTCTATCATCACTGAACCAAGACATTTTCATAACAGCTGTGGATGTCCTAGTCCGAAGGTTGCTGGACATGGGTGTTTTGGGGTGCGTCTTATGCTTGATCCAAAGGTATGTAATGGCTCTGGACCTATTTGAGATAATACTGTATGTGAACGTGTCTTGACATAGTTATATTGTCTTTTACAAGGAAAGTTTGTAGCTGAGGCCATGTCAGTGATTGCGGCAAATACAGATGTTCCTGTTAGTGTAAAATGTCGAATTGGTGTTGATGATCATGATTCATACAATGAGCTATGTGAGTTCTTCCGCTTCTTTCTTTAAAAAGGACAAAAAGAAGGTTCGTTAAATACGAACTTTTATCTAGCCATTCAGGATTGCTCAAAACACTCATGTTTCCTTAAGAAATAACATGGTACAGATGGAAGTTCTGACATCTTCATTTCTAACATTTGGGACCTAGTAGATTGTTGTAAGACACTCAAAAAGACTTTACATTTGTTTACTTGTAACTAGATATATATCCATAAAATATTCAGTTGCCTATTCCCCCTTTGATTTGCAACTCTATATGTGGTAATCAGTCTTGCTCGCGCTTATAAGTGTTTCCTAGAAGTGAATTTTCTGAAGTCATAGACCTGGACCTCCACGTTCAGTATAGTCAAATTTGTTTAGGTCTAAGATTCAACCATGATTATTATTTGAGAGTTTTCCTAAAGAGTAAAGTGGCTCTTTTTCCCCCTTTTTCTCCGTCGCCTGAAATGTAAGCTAATCAACGTGCAATCATATGCATGACCGACTTACATTGCTGTCTTACTTTTAACGTAAATTGTTACGTGTTGTAGATGTTGTAACATTTTTCCTTTTCTTGTTTTGTATTTTTGGATACGATGATCTAGCATATTCCAGTGATGCTGGGGTATGGGTACACATTCACATTTACAGTGATTAACTAACTACTCGAATCTGCACCCATGTTGTCGTGTCCATATAAAAATGGATTCCCTTAAGTTGTCATTTACATTATTTCATTAATGATTCTGGGTGCCAATTCTGCTTCTTTGTTTGAGGATTAACGTATAGGCTCCATTTTCTTTCTCTGCAGGTGATTTCATATATAAGGTTTCGTCTCAATCACCAACTAAGCATTTCATCATACACTCCCGAAAGGCACTGCTTAATGGAATTAGCCCAGCCGAAAATAGAACAATTCCTCCCTTGAAGTATGTATTTAGTTGGTATCAAGCACTTATCTATCTAATCTACAGAAGTTACTGTGGCATTTCTATTCAGTCACTTTTATTAGCTTCTCTCTGTGTCCTGTAATCAGCATGGCTATCTTGTCTCCTTGTGTTTGAATGAGAATTGATTTATCACTACTCTTCCTCCGTTACAATTTATATTGCAGATATGAATACTACTATGCTCTTGTGCGTGATTTTCCTGATCTGCACTTTACTATTAATGGAGGCATAAACACCGTTGATGAGGTAAGTGTCAAGTTCATATCTATTGTCAAATTCACAAACGACCCAAATTTTATATATTCAAGTCGCTACCAAAAAAAAAAAAAAAAAAATATTAATAAAAACTTAACATGACAAATAATTACTTATAAATTTATGAAAAGATGGCTTACTCAAGGTAAAATTTAATATTCTTTATTTATAAAAATAAATAAATAAAGATTTTTCACATCATATCCTATTCCTCTATGTTTGGAAAGATCAAATAAAATTTTTATCTACAATTTAAGGATTTAGGAACACATATAATAAATTACCATTAAATTTTTATTTGATTGAAATGTTGAAAATAGGCAATTATGTTAAACATCATTATACATTAATTAACATACTTAAATAATCATATAATTAACCACAAACAGGAAGAATCTATTTGATAGCACAAATCCTTATCATCCTGTCAACACAGTAACTTGGAAAGAATTAACACTAAAGTCATCTCTATGCACGAGAACTTACGATCAAAATTGTCCCAATCCCCCATGAACAATGACAATAATGTCAACTCCCAAAAAACCCACTTCCTGTAATAATTTCCAAAATCCTTACTCATGTGACGAAATCATACATAATTTTATTCACATCATAGCCAACAAATATAATATTAGTTTGACAAATAAAATATATTTCAAATTCCTCAAAGCAGAGAGGTCCATAACATAATGAAATTAATTTTACTGCACTAATAAAATTTTAGTCACGTTACAACGGATTTAATTTATTGAGTACAATGGATCCTGACACAACGACCGCACATCATCGCCCGCCAACCAACGACTCATTTTAACCTGTAAGAGATAAGGGAAAATGGTGAATATATGAGAATACTCAACAGGACACGAGTATTTGTGCAATCCTAAATAAAAATATTAAATCATGCGTAAAAAATATCATACCGTCATATCACAACTTTAGCAATCATTTCATAATATATCATATATTTGGTATCAGGTGGCTATTTCATGTCATATCTTAAAATAACTTTCATTATCAACATGAAGAAATAAATTAAACGGAACAAGCCACTTACACTTCATAATCCTACTTCGTTATATCAAATAAATTTTTGAAAGACAACCGAAAGATCCCACTCTCCAAACTTTTAAAATTTTCGTGACAAAAGACTTGAAACCGCTACTGCATAACAATCATTTACTCACCTTGGCTGTGAGATGTACGTCTCTTTCTGTGGTGTAATTTTATCTGCCTTAATGGGGTGTATATATATATATATATATGTAGGACAAAACATTGTACACAATTAAATTCTAGTGTGCTAAGAATATGAAGTGTCGTGTCCCACACAGTATAAAGGTTGGATAAGAACGAATTTTAAAATTTTATCTCAATCCACCAAGATTACAATTTATCTTAGCAGAAAAATATGATTAATATTCTTACACGGCTACTATCACTCATGAATCCTTAAATTAACTTAATTAATTACAATTTTAAGGTAATATCTTTCAACTTCAATAATTTGGGCTTAACTTATCCGAATTAACATTTTCTCGGGCCTAAAATAGATAATTAAATACGAGCTAACCATAGAGCACAATATTGATATACTTATATTAAGTCAATTATCCGAATTAACTTTTTCTTGGGCCTAAAATAGATAATTAAATACGAGCTAACCAACGAGCACAATATTGATATACTTATATTAAGTCAATTTTATTTAGGCCAAATGTTTAGATTTTGATAGTCCCCCAATTTTCCAAAATATAAAATACAACATCTTGAATAATTAAATTCTATTCTATGAAGTTTTCGGGACTGTACAGTAGTAACATTGATCTGGTAACTTTTTTATTTTTTCTTCCTTCCATCTCCTTTAAATCATTTTCCTTCATTCCTTTTTCTGATATTAATGTCTATTTTATAACTTTTAGCTCCTTGATTTTAGTGTTGATGTTGGTTTGTTGAGTTAGATTCCACAGTTGATTCCCAAAACTATTATTGAAATTATATGCATAGATCATTAGCTTGTTAAGGGATTTTTTTACATTCATTGACTAAAGAAGTTGACACTCTTTTGAACAAGTTCATTTTTTATGTGAAGTCTTAATACCTGATAAGATTGTTGCAAATGTGTTTTAAAAATGAGTCTCACTGAGGTTGTGTTATTACTCTGTCCCCCTAATTATCCAGTCAGTCGTAATCCTTCAAGTTAATACGTCAAAAAGGCAATTTTTCTCCTATCACCCAAATATTTATACAATCCAGACTGAGCTCCCTGTTTTAGCCCCCTAATTCTAGATCCCGTGACCAGTAAGGCTCATAAGACCTTTTCTTTTCAAAATAGTTCCTTTGTTCTTTATTTGGATGTTCGGGAAGGGTTAACGATTTGGAGAAGAATCCACCCACCTACCCAAACAAAAGAACCAGCAGAAGGAGTCATGGAAAAACCAACATAAATAGGAAGATGAATTATAACCAATCACTAAAGGAAATTCACTCGGAGATTACACACACTAGGAGTTTTTTAAAAAGATAACAGATGACACATAATGGCCCATTACTATGGATTCTGGGCATTATCAAACTATGGTCATGATTTATACATTTCTCATCAACTAAGTTGGTACGTTATGTGGATGTAGAAGATTATACCATGAGTAATTCGGATCATAATGCTTTTATATAGCTATAAATAAAGGCCTGTAGTGTCTTTGTTTCCCATTCTCTATTGACATTTTAATCCGTAGGTGAATGCAGCTATAAAGGAAGGAGCCCATGGAGTAATGATTGGACGTTCTGCATACCATAAGTATGAACTGTCTGCACTTTACATAATTTATTTCTTTCCTTCACTATTTTCTTGTATTATTTTTATTTTAACAGCCATACACGCTCTTTCTCATGAATAGAGATTTTGTTGTCTCTTTTTTTTTGGAGAATGTGTGGTTTAAAAGTAGGAAAACGTTTTGAGTTTATGTGCAAAATATTTTATTGTGTGAATGTGCGGTTGAAACAAGTTTGAGAGAAAAAGAGTTTTGTTTTAATGGTAGACAAACAAGGGCTAAGTAGTCTAATACTTAATTTGACATCTTATAAATCCTTGACTTTTGTTATATGACATTTTTTTGAACTGATCTTTGAGCTGTATGTATGTTTTACCCTTATTTGAACTTTGTGTTTTCGAAAACTTTAGTTTTACTGAAAGCAGTAATGTGCTTAAACATTATGAACGAATGCTCAACACAAAGGCATCCACAGCTATGGGTATGATAGACTTTTGTGAATTACAGATTTGTGATTGTGATTCTCTTTGTTTTGATGTTCATCGAGACTCTTAAGATACTCATTCGCACAATTTGGTTATGTAACTTTGACTACAAAGAAACAGTGGCTTCCTCTGACCGTGTTGGATAAAAGAAGCAATTATTTAAGTTAAGCCAAGTTGCATAATCTAAGAAGGGATTTTTGGTACAAAAATATACTTGATTACAGAAATAAGAAGGCATTCCTATGAGTACATATATATTTTCGGCTTCTTTTTGCTCCCTATAAATGAATGACCTGTGAAGAAAGTTCTAATAATTCTCTCACCAGTCACCTGGTTACTTGAATGGTAGTTTTGGCAGTTTAGAAAAGGTTATTGCCTACTAATTCCAATAGATAGACAATTGAGTTGTGACCTAATATATGTCAGCCATTTTATCAAATAATGGAAAAAAATTAGGTCTTCACCTATTTGGCCTTTTCATTTACGCTAGCATTTTTTGGTAACAGTAACGGGGTTATTTTATTTGATATTCTGGGGCATCATTCTTCCCTTGAAACTTCAAAAAGATTCAGAGATTCAAATATACATTTTTCAACCAAAGAGGTTTTCCTCACGTAACAATCTAGAACTAAATAAGTGAGCAGCAAAGATATTCCCTTTATCTAATGACTAGATGATATTTAGTTAGTTTATGGTGTTGCAGCAAAGAATTGTTGTAGGGATATTATTGGTTCTATTGTAATTAGATAAAGATGAAAAAAGTATGCTTCTGCTTCAGATAAAAACAAGAAATTTCCTTGTCCAGAATATAGTAAAGCTCTGGTGACCGTTATTGTCCTTGTGGAGGAACCGAGGTTCCATTTTTTGGTACAACTGTCCATCGAAGAATGTCTATTGTGTAGTTTTTGGTTTTGGAGTCTGTCTGAACTCAGGATCTTTCTAAACATTATATACCAATCTAAAACTCGCAAGTTTTATGGTTTCTTTTATACTTCCACTGAGAAGTTGACTGAAGGTCAATTTATTTTTGGCAGTCCATGGAATCTTTTAGGAAATGTTGACAGTGCAATATATGGTGCACCTCCCAGCAATCTAACACGACGCCAGGTTTCTCAATCAACCTGATTTTCTTTTAATGTTGCATTAAATGCCTTTATAGTGAACTCTGTCTAGTAATTCTTCTTTTAGGTCCTCGAAAAGTATCAGGTATATGGCGATTCAGTACTGGGAAAATATGGACAGAGACCAAATGTTCGGGAGGTTATAAGGGTATGCATGCAATCTGAGACGTTCTTTTAAATTTCGGGTTTACCTTAGTTTTATTAAGGAACAGATTATATAATAGGTGTTGTTAGCAATATTATGTTGTATGTCAATTGCAAGATTGTCAGCTTTCCTCTTTGCTCGTCAGCGTCTACTCTTCTTCTGTCCATTTGTCATTTGGATTATGCATATCTGAATTTGTGTTCTTCCTCCGGGGGGAAAAAATATATTTTCACATGCATTTCCTTTCATCATTAAGATAATTTTTTCTCGTCGTGTGCTGCTAACACGAAATTCCTGAAATACACCACAGCCTTTGCTTGGTCTTTTTCACTCAGAGCCTGGAAATGGTCGATGGAAGCGTAAAGCTGATGCTGCTTTCATGCACTGCACGGTGAGTCATCGTCACTTTGAAAGATATATTGTATCGTGTTCAGAACTGTTTGTCACTTTGTCCTACAACTTTTGTGAAGTAACTTTGTGCCTGGATAGAAAAAGCTTTCACAAATACTCTTGAATATGATACTAATGTATATTGTTTGATAGCGTATGACCATTTGGTTATCTGATTGCTTATTCTACTCCAGTAAATGATGGGGNATACTCTTGAATATGATACTAATGTATATTGTTTGATAGCGTATGACCATTTGGTTATCTGATTGCTTATTCTACTCCAGTAAATGATGGGGTGAACATTAGTAGAAATGACAGAACAGCTTTCATATTATTATCTTGCTTTGATTTCTGTTATTGGCTCGGTAATTGAATGATTGGTTACCAATTCTAAATTGGTGACAAGGGAGAATAGCCAAGTTTTGTAGACTGCGCAAATTTAATTTTCGTTAGTAGGAAATATTTTTTGTTTGATTGCAAGGTCAATCTTCTTTTCATGTTTCTATATGTCCACAAGAGAATTATGTGCAATCAATACAATTGAGCCTTATGTTATTTTTTATCCACATTTCGTGGGACCTACAAGTACTACTAATTTATAATTTAAACTGTTTTTAAACACTTCCTAGACAAGCTTTGCGATTAAGACAACAGCCTAGATACTTTTCCTGGACATGTACATGTTTGATTATTCTTCTTAACATAAATAAAAAAATTTGTGAAGTATTGAGGAGCTCTCTGTTGTAGTATTCAATGCATTAGGGCTAACAGAATGAAAAAAGTTTGTGTGATTAACCAATCATCGGTATAAGATCCCTAAAATCTCTATTTATTAGATGATTGATATCCTTATATCAGATAGAAAGACGTCGCTAGCGTTTTATCAGTATATAGTTACTGTTTCTTCTTTTCTTTCTTTGCCTCTTCCTTTAGCCACCTTTTTTTTTTTTTTTTTTTATTTTAAGCTTTTTTTTTTTTTTT
>CAIGRR010479710.1:0-14836 GCA_903798365.1 Fraxinus sp. 1973-6204 | reverse complement strand
AATCGAACCCGAACGATTCCATAATTATATTTGAATCCGATAATTCCATTTATTAAGAGCATCTCCAATAGACTCTTTAAACATGAGATGTCTTCTATTTTAAACAGTCAACATTTAAAATCATGCTCCAAGAGACTCTTTAAATTAACATTTTAATTTAGAGAGTGTGTTTGACCCTCCAGATTTGGAGAGTCAAACTCACTCTCTATAATTAAATGCATTCAAAGTGTTTCAATTTTCAATGTAGTAAAACAATAAATAATCTAAAGAAAAGCTTTTTAAAATAAAAGATAAAGAAAATAATAAATATTTTTTTGGAGATGTAAAATTAAATGTTAAATATAAAGAGCTTGTTGGAGTAGCTGTTTAAAAACACAGCCTTGCTCTCAGTACCCCAAAATTTTAGCTCAGTCTTGTAACCGAACTGAATCGACCATGTCCAGCCCTTATCTGTTGTAGACCTTTCGTCGTCGAAGTGAGAGAATCCCAACTCAGAAGTGACTTAATTGGTGGTTTTTGACAAGAAAGATGGGAGGATGAGAAGGAGAGGATCCGCAGAAGTTGAAAAAAATAGAGTGATGGCGTACAACTACGACAGCGACCCATGATGGCCTGACTACTGGTCTAACATCCTTATTCCGCCCAATATGGCCTCCCGCTCCGATGTTGTCAACCACTTCAAGCAAAAGTTCTATCAGCGATAGATTGTACGGTTTTTAAAAATTTACCTTTTATTTGTTTTTTAGTTAATAGTGTACGATAAATGACCCATTTATGTTCTCGGTAACTTTTTGTGTGCATTGATTTATGCATGAACTAGAGTATCATTGCTAAGTGAATCTTTTATTGGAATTTTGTTTTTGAATCGAGATGGTTTAGGTGAAAAAATACACTTACCTTCCCAATAAAATACATTTTTTTTGTTGTTTGGTTTTTGGTATGAAATTGTATTTTTTTTGGCTCTTTATTTGGGTGTTATGACTTATGACAATGTATTTTATTAGGGTTTAGTCAAGGGCGGACACGGAACTTTAAAGTCAAATTTATTGTAATTTTTCCGGTGGAGATTAAAATCAATTTTTTAGTAAATTTTGATAAAAGTTAAAATAGTTGTGGAGTCCATGAAATATGTTATTAAAATTAATTGTTAACTTTGATTTATATTTCAATCGATAGCATGACTTTATAAAAAAAAAAATCTCAAAAGTTGGGGGCCATGTGCCCCCCCTGGGTTTAGTTGATTTTCGCATGGTCTTGACTGAATCACCATCAAGAATTATTAAGAATTCAAGAAAATCTAGCACTGTATAAAGAGATCTTGTTAAAATCTATTTTAATTTGGTTAGTTCTGCTTGAGTTTTAATCCTTTATCAGGGTCTAATCTATTTATCCGCTTTCAATTTTGGGAATGTTTATCAAGCTGAGATATCGAGAGTGATTAATGTGAGATACCAACAGTGGATAGTGTCTCAGCGAATCTTGATAGTGATTTGTTTTATGCTATTTGTAGTTCAATGACAGTTGGAATTGTAGAGTTCAAACGATACATTTGGGTATTTAATGCTCTCCCCTTTTGTGGAATTTGAATTGCTATGAATACATGAAACAACACCACCAAATGTTGGAGGGCGTGTGTTTAGAAATAAGGATGATAGTGATATTGTCATGTCTTGCGTATAAAACCTTCAAGGGTTTCTTAGCTTTCTATAGTAATTGAATAGGGGGTTAGGACTTAGGAGTTAGCAAAAGCATGCAAGTAGCGCATTAATTTCCTTTTTGCTGAGACTTTATGTGATCATTATTTGTTGCTGATTTGATGTATTTTACTGTGCAGGATCCTGATTTGGTTGTTGAAACAATGAATACTTACAACACTTCTCAGCAATCAACGCCATCAGTGCCACCATCACAATCTTCGTCATCTTCTACACTGAATAATCATTCTCACCCACGGGATTCGGGTATAAAATATTCTTATTTCTCCATTTACTTGTACGAGATCAGAAAATGTTGCTTTACATTATGCTTTCTTTTTCTGGTTAGATATGCTTTCTACTTGAACTGCTTGAATTTGTGTTGTAGGGTCTGCAGGTAGGACTTTAGGGGCATCCGCAGCTCCTCCAAGTTCTACATCAATGCGTTGGGATCAAGAAACCATTCAATTTTCTTTCAATGCTTGGGTATGCTAAATTCTGTTTTGTTGTATTCATGCAGCATTCTGGGGAAGATAGTCCCAAGAACTTGCTATTGTTAGCTAGTTTTTACCCCGTAACATTATCTATATCAGATAACAGTGACCTGTACCGCTACTATCATCTATCTATCTTANAAAACTAGCCGTTATTGTTGACTTTTATTAGACGAGTGAGACCCAATAACGGCCATATTTTTAATTTTAATTGAATTTTAAGCCGTACCAAACAAGCTCTATGTTTTGTTGTATTCATGCAGCATTCTGGGGAAGATAGTCCCAAGAACTTGCTATTGTTAGCTAGTTTTTACCCCGTAACATTATCTATATCAGATAACAGTGACCTGTACCGCTACTATCATCTATCTATCTTATCATGGCTATGTAAATGATATTTATTTGTGTTAAGTTTATATACCTAAAGCCTATAGCTGGTGTGTCTGGTGAATTTTTACTCGACATGGAACATTCTTAGAATATGCACGTAAAATAATATTCTGTTTTATTTTTATTTTTTTATAACTTTTACACATCTAGCTCAGGACGATTCATTAATCCTCTATATAAGTTGAATTTTAGTTGGTGATTGTGCTGTTCAAAAATAATTAAGCTCGCTGAGAATTTATCTAATCTTTGCTTTCTTCAAAATGCTGTAGCATGGACATTTCAATTAGGGTAGTGTGTCCGTGTCCGACACGTGTCAGTCGATACCGACACTTCTCGGACACTCTACCGTAATCGTTTTTCTTTTTATATTAGAAATATTATATTGTTAATTCAAAGTTATTAGCAAGTAACAAATAGGTACTCATGTTTAAAATATTTCTACAAGAAAAATTAATAACAAGTATAAAACTAAATTTATACTATATAAATGAAGAATTTTTAAGAATTTAATCAACGTGTCGATAACGTGTCGTGTCTGTACTTTTTTAAAAAATCGCGTGTCGGCGTATCCGACACGTATCGTGTCGAACACACGTGTCAGTGTCGATGCATCATAGTATAGGGGTCTAATAATTGCTTTACGGTTTTCGCATTCCAGATTGAATAGTATTTGGGGGGATCAAGAATCATGGAATCAAGGATACTTTGCAATTTTTATTGTTGGAAGTGTTGGGTATGCCTGTTTGTTTGAGTTCGAAATTAAACATGAGATTGGTATTGATCATTTGGGGTTTGAGTTGGGGAACTTGTGACTGTTGCTATTTTATTGTTGTGAAATTAGTACCTATTATTTTTAAAAAAAAAATTCTCCTTTTGGTTGAGGAAATATGAAGAGATGGTGGGATTTAGATTTATTGCAGCTTAATAGCTTAGTTTTATATTAAAATTATGGCAGCTTATGTTTCTTTTTTTTTCTTTTTTATTCTCTGCAGGTATTTGTTGTAGCAGTTCTTGCTATCTTTCCTCTCGTGCCTAAGAATCTGTCAAATTGCACATACCGGCTTTCCCTCATGGGAACTGTATGTTCTTCTATGTATTCTTTGTGTTCGACATATGGGGTAACTCTCATGCTTATAGTTTTTGAATAAATTTGTCATGATGCATGGATTTATTTTCTTACAGCATCAATATACTAGTAATTGATCATTATTTGCAGAAACCTAGAACATGGAACTTGCAGGCTTTGCAAGTTTGGTTTCAGTCGGTTGTGGTTACCGAAGATTTTTATCTACTCCATCTACTGCTTTACATTTGTCTCTTCACATTTGTGCCTCAAATGCTAGTATCACTGCAATTCTGCTTTATTAGTTTCTCTACCACATTTTCTTAATGTACACCGGGCTCTTCCTATCCATTGCACATAAGTTGCTGATGTTCAGTGTTGGCAGTCGCTTATTTTCTTAATATACACCGAGCTCTTCCTATCTGTTGCACATAATTTACTGGTGTTCAATGTTGGCGCTCTAATTTCCATTTTGGTTTGAGCCCTTAAGCATGTTGCAAAGTTTATGAGGCTCAACTTTAGCAGATCTACATTGTATAGGTAAAGAAGTATGAATTTCTTACATCTATGGTATTGTGTTGTGCTTTGGTCATTGATTTCGCGTCCTTCGCCAAAAGATGGTCATGAAAAGGGATTAAGTAGAAGTTAAGAGAGAGAGAATTATTCAGGTGCATTATTTGCATAGTAAAGTTTTTTGAGAAATAATAATGACAGAGATAGTCATCTTTTGTAGTTCAAACTCTAGCTACAGAAAATTTTGTATAAAATTCTCCTATTCCCCTATCTTTTAGAATGTCTTATAGTAAGTTCGAGTAGAACTTGCAATTCATGCTGTAAATTTGCAAATTATGAACTTGTTGCTGTTGTCAGTATAATTTTCAAACAGACACCATATATGCACCTGAAACAATGGTGTGAAGCAAAAAAAATTGAGCCTTCAGATCTAAACTATTAAGTACATATACACTTAATCAGGATCATGCATCTCGGAAAGAGAAAAGGGGATGGGAGTAGGAGAAATTGTGATAAAATTGTCATAAACCAGCAGGAAATTATTTTCGAAGATGTAGTTTTACATCTCCAATCTTCTTCTTGGACTAGTAGGGTGATGATGTATTGTTAACTTTATATGCGTGTCCCTTTGGTCACATATGTAACTTCTTTCTTGGATGCCTACAGGAAATACTTGGAAGAGGGTTGTGTTTGGGTTGATTCAAACACTACAACCCTAGGCATTTTATCCTCACAAGCAGAGATTGGAGTTGGATTCCTTCTGATTTTCTCTCTCCTCTCGTCAGTACCTCTACTCAGTTCCCACATTGATACATTTCTGGATTTCATTATTATTAAATAATTTAACATTGATCAAGAAAAAGAAACAGAAATTTGTGTAATTGTTAAAGTTTCCTCAACTTGTATATAAAAATGTAAGTGGCAGCACAGTATTATACAGACTTTATGCACTAGAAGGTGCGTGTTGCTTCTCTGACACTAAAAATATGAAAATTTTCCATTTCATGTGATATTATTTCATGGCCTTAGAAATATGCAGTGAAGGTGTAAGTGAAGCTCCCTTTATTTTCTAGCTAGACTATTTAGTCAGTCTTAACATTATTATTAATGATCGAGTGACATTGCTTCTTCAGCTCAAACCTAGGAATCCCTTAGATATGATGCACAACAGACCTTGTTCTATCTTTGATCGGATATTTCTTTATGAATAATATAAATTGGAGTTTGAAGAAGGGAAGGGAGAAATGTTCTTTGTCCTGAAACAGATAGATGAGGACTTATTCAATCATGATAGTACATTTTATATTATATGGCTCCTTCAAGATATTTGGCTCAGCGTCCCGTATGATTTTCATATCCGAGAGTAATTTGATAGACCCCCTATCGTTTACACTTATTCTAGAAAGGCTGGGAAGCAGGCTGGACCATGTGGCAGCGGTTAGAAATGATTTTTAGGTCTGTTAGGGGGGGAAACTAATTCTGTTAGAATGAGTCTTATAAATAATTGTAGTTGAGGCAGGCAAATATTGAGTGGAGAAGAGTCATGTAGCTACATTCTTGTTACATTCTTGAGTGGTGACGAGTTTGCAAATTGGAGATACCAATCTTCAGTGGGGATAATCCAGACGGATGGGTATACCGGGCGGAGAGGTATTTCGAGGTAAATGGTTTGACGGAGAAAGTGAAGTTGGCGGCGGTGGGTATGAGCCTCGATGGCAGTGCCCTCTCGTGGCTCCAATGGACGGAGGCGAGGGAGCCTTTCGTAACTGGGAATCATTTCGCCAGAAACTGTTGTTGAGGTTCCGTCCAACCCAGGAAGGTAGACTCTGTGAAAAGTTTCTGGTTATCCAGCAGGAGGGGACGGTGGAGGAATTTTGACAGATTTTTGAAGCCTTAGCAGACTCGTTGGTAAATATGGCAGAAGAAGTACTAGAGAGCACATTTGTGAATGGGCTCAAACCCCACATAAGAGCTAAAATTAGGTTACATCAACCTAATGGGCTGGGCCATATCATGGAGATGGCCCAAAGAGTTGAGGAGAGGGATCAAATAATGAAATCATTTTTCAGCCCATCAGGCCCAAAGGGCTATAAGTCACTTTCTACAGCCCCAAATCAAAGGGACGGACGAATGGGAGACGAGTTTCCCATGAGAATGGTTACAATAGAGGAAAAGGCACCGGCGACTCGCAGAGAAGCTCCGATACGGAGGCTGTCCGACACGGAATGGCGAGTGAGGAGGGAGAAATGGCTGTGTTTTACCTGCGATGAAAGATTCATGGCGGGATATCGATGCAAGAACCGGGAGCTACGATTACTGTTGTTGCAGGAGGAGAAGACCGACGCTGAAGAAGGGGAAGTCAAGTTGGGAAGATGCGAACCCGTGGAATTATCCCTTAATTCCGTTGTGGGACTATCGACTCCCGGCACCATGAAACTTATGGGAACCATAAAAGGAAAGGAGGTAACGGTACTAGTAGACTGTGGGGCTACCCACAATTTTATCACAACATAGTTGGTCAAGCTGCTGGAAATTTCGATTGTGGCAACTACTCATTATGGAGTAGTGATGGGGACCGGGGGGTCCGTGCCAGGTAAGGAAATTTGCAAGGGAGTGATGGTAGAGATGCAAGGACTGAGAATAGTGTAGCATTTTCTGCCGTTGGAGCTGGGGAACATCGATGTTATTTTGGGAATGCAATGGTTGGGAGGATTGGGAGTATGGAGGTGAACTGGAAATTACTCACCATGAGGTTTCATATTAGGGAAAAGATAGTCAAACTAAGAAGGGATCAGGGGTGGAATCACACTGAAGTATCTCTTAAATCCATGGTCAAGGCCTTGCAACATGAGGGACAGGGGGTTTGGGTGGAGCTGAGAAGTTTAGGAGCAGAAAAAGGGGAACTGAAGGATGGGCACATGGCAGAAGAGGTGCAGCCAGTTATGCAGAAGGTCCATCATGTCTTCCACATGCCCAAGACGCTGCCCCCAAATCGAGAAGTAGACCACGCCATCCAGTTAAGAGAAGGTACTGATCCGATTAGTGTGCGGCCTTATCGGTATCCCCATATTCAGAAGAACGAAATTGAGCTTTTGGTCCGAGAAATGTTGGATGTAGGATTAATACAGCCTAGCTCTAGCCCCTACTCTAGTCCAGTTCTATTAGTGAAAAAGAAGGACGGTAGCTGGAGGTTCTGTGTCAACTATAGGGTATTGAATATGGTGAATATCCCAGATAAATTTCCTATATCGGTTATTGACGAATTGTTGGACGAACTGCATGGAGCCACCATATTTTCAAAATTGGACCTTAAATTCGGTTACCACCAGATCTGAGTAAAGCCAGAGGATGTGCCTAAGACAGCATTCCGGACACACGAGGGACATTACGAGTTTCTAGTCATGCCATTTGGGCTTACCAACGCCCCAGCCACTTTCCAGTCACTAATGAATCAGGTGTTCCGAGGATACTTGCGGAAGTTCGTGTTGGTGTTTTTTGACGACATATTGGTGTATATTAAAGATGTGGCCACGCATGTCCAACATTTGGAAATGGTGTTCGAGGTATTAGCATTGCACCAGCTCTATGCCAATTCCAAGAAGTGTCAGTTTGCTAAGGCCCAAATTGAGTACCTGGGGCACTTGGTTTCACGTGACGGGGTAGCAGGAGACCCGAAAAAGATTGCAGCCATGACCAGCTGGCCGGCACCTCGAAACATCAGAGAGTTGCGGGGATTTCTGGGTTGACAGGGTACTATCGCCGCTTTGTGGCTGGGTACGGCGAAATATCATGGCCGCTTACGCAACAGCTCAAGAAAGATGCTTTCGGGTGGACAGACGAGGCGGAGAATGCATTTTAGAAACTAAAGAAAGCCATGACCACTGTACCAGTTTTAGCCCTTCAAGACTTTTTAGTACCTTTTATAATTAAGGCAGATGCATCAGGGTATGGCATAGGGGCAATCCTAATGCAGAACCAGTGACCCATAGCATACTTTAGTCAGGTTTTGTCTTCCAAAACCCGCCTCAAGTCGGTTTACGAGAAGGAGTTGATGGCAATTGTCTTATCCATCGAAAAGTGGCGGCATTATGTCTTGGGGCGTCACTTCATCGTGAGAACCGATCAGCGGAGTCTTAAATATTTGTTGGATCAAAGGGTCGTTCAGGGAGAGTTCCAAAAATGGTTAACCAAGCTCTTGGGGTTCGATTTTGAGATTTGATACCAGCTAGGAATGGAAAACAAGGCTGTTGATGCTCTGTCACGTGTGAACCCACACATTGAACTCTCAGTCCTCTCGGCTCCCACCGTTTTGGATGTACAAGAAGTGGCAAGGCTAGTTGAAGATAACCCCTAGCTCTCTAAACTCAAGAAGGAACTTATGGAGGACTCAGAGAGACACCCCGGTTATTCAGTTGTACGCAATTAGCTGCTGTACAGAGGAAAGTTAGTAATTTCGCGTTCTTCTCTCATCCAAAAGCTCCTCCATGAATTTCATAGCAGCACTTTGGGGGGGGGGGTACTCAGGATTCCTAAGGACCTACAAGCGCATCACAGGGGATCTTTACTGGATATGCATGAAACAGGATGTCAAGAAGTTTACCGATGGATGTCTTGTGTGCCAAAAAAATAAAAGTCTAGCCCTTTCTCATGCAGGGTTGCTTCAATCCCTGCCAATTCCACAACAAATTTGGGAAGATGTTTCAGTGGACTTTGTTGAGGGGCTTTCGAAGTCGGGGGGTACGATCTATATTGGTGGTGGTGGACAGGCTGAGTAAATATGGCCACTTCTTGGCACTCAAACATCCTTTCATCGTGGTAGGAGTGGCTGGTGTATTTGCCAGAGAAATAGTAAGGCTGCACGGCATCCCTCGTTTAATAGAGTCAGACCGTAATAAGAGCTTTCTTAGCCAATTCTGGACCGATTTATTTCGCCTGCAGGGACCTGTTCTTCGCCGCAGCACGGCATACCACCCTCGGACGGATGGACAGACCGAAGTGGTGAACCGTTGCCTTGAAACCTATCTGAGTTTTGCATACGAAAAACGTCGCAATTGGTACACATGGCTGGCATGGGCAGAATATTGGTACAACTCAACTTTTCATGCATCAACAAAGACCACACCTTTCCGAGCTATGTATGGCCGTGACCCTCCTCCATTGCTACGCTATGACAGGCAGCCTACAACCATTTCAGTAGTAGAACAGCTACTTTCAGAAAGAGATGCTATTCTAGCAGAGTTGAAATCACACCTTGAGCAAGCACATGCTAAGATGAAGCTTATGGCTGACCAGCATAGAAGAGAAGTGATATTTTAGGAGGGGGATATGGTTTATGTCAAACTCCGCCCTTATCGCCTCCGCTCATTGGCAAGGAAACTTAATGAAAGTTGGGCCTTAGATTCTTTGGTCCCTTTAAAATTGTGAAGTCTATTGGACCAGTGGCTTACCGCCCACGGATGCAATACACCCGGTCTTCTATGTGTCTCAAGACTCTCAACTAAAGAAAGCACTGGGGTCAAACAAGCCATGCCAACAGTTGCCTCTACTCCTGGATGCTAAGCTAAATTGGAATGTGGAGCCAGAAAGGTTTTGGGGGTACGCCAGGCACATGTGGGACAACACCAGGAACATGAGGTCCCGATACAGTGGAAGGGACTACCTGAGTTCGAAGCTTGATGGGAATAGTAGCAACAATGCTCCAACACTTTCCGGACTTCCACCTTGAGGACAAGGTGTCTTTGGAAACCGGGGGTAGTGATAGACCCCCTATCGTTTACACTTATTCTAGAAAGGCTAGGAAGCAAGCTGGACCACGTGGCAATGGTTAGAAATGATTTGCGGGTCTGTTAGGGGGGAACTAATTTTGTTAGAATGAGTCTTATAAATAATTGTAGTCGAGACAGTAGAGGTAGGCAAATATTGAGTGGAGAAGAGTCCTGTAGCTACGTTCTTGTTACTTAACCTTTAAATTTCAATCAAAAGTTCCCTTTATAATTTATGTTCTTCATCTATTTGATCAGATCCCTATCATAATTACAACTTTTAGGTCGAGTTAGCTGTTCAAGTTTGGAATATATGTAATTTGGTGGTTATGGTTCTGACAGTTCATAACCTGTCGAATAGATTTATGGTTTTTATCGTTGTAGCCATTTCTTGTCATTAACTTACAATTGTTCTTATACGTACTCCTAGTTCTTTTGTAAAAAATAAATTAAAATGTACCTTGTTTGGTGATATTAGCGTTAACATGGTAGTTGAACTTTTTCATGCAGCTTTTAAAGCTCATGTATCATGTTCCTGCATCTGCTGGTTACCATCAAAGTTCATGGTCTAGGATTGGTCGGACTGTAAACCCATTTATCCAACGCTATGCTACATTCTTGAACTCTCCGATCTCAGCCATTCAAAGATGGTGGTTTAGGTGAGAAGCCTTGACATAGAAGGGTTCGGGGACGGGGGTTAACGACAACAAATGCTTTCCTTTTGAGCCTTTGTAACTTGAGATTGGAAAAGAGGATACATGTTTCATGACTTTAGATATATGGTTAAGAAGACACTTGACTCGGTTTATACTGATTACTTCTTGCTAATGTTAAGAGTTTGATTTTAACGCAGTGTCTTTCACTTGGTCATCAGCTGTTTTACATTTTCTATTGCTTATAGAGATCTTTATTTGTTTGACAGTAACATGTCACATCATTACTCTGTTACACGATGATCAATTTCTAAGCTTACTTCATGAATTTGGAGTCTTGAATCTTTTATTGAGACGGGAGTAGATACAACAAAACATGTCTTGATTTTTAAAGTTGTTTTTTCATTTATTTATTCTCGAATTGCTAAACATAATATTCAGTAGTTGGATAACATTTTGTGTGGGTGTGGGTGTGGGTGTGGGTGTTTTGTGGGTGGGAGGGGGGGGGGGGTTGGGGATATAACGGCTTTTCTAGACTTTGAGTAAAGACAATTCTAGTAAAGATCACAAGGCAATCACTATCATTTTGTTCTAGATGTGACTATATAAGCAAAAAAATAAGAATCGTACTATATATACAATCATGGTTGACAATAATGAGTTGTACAGAAATTTATATGATTCATTTTAAAAATTATTTTTTAAATCAAAAGAACAAATTTTGACAACACGTGAATTGTCAACTGAGTTGTACAAATAATTTTATTCAAAAAATTAATTTAGCCAACAATTTCATGCCCTTATTGTGTTGGAATAATCTATACAGTTTCATATACAGATAACCTAACAATTAAAAGTGCTACATACGCGTGTGGTCCTTGAATGCAAAACTGGGCAAATTTGTCTGCCACACATATTTTTCAGTGAATAGACAACTGTCGAATGTTTGACAATTTTCTCAAATCTTCCCCACGAGGGATCTCATAAAATTCAAATACTTCGGACTCCTTTAAAGTAACTTCTTCTACGAAAAAAGCTTTTAATAAAAAATTAATTGTACGTTTTATTAATGACTCTCAAACCAGGCATATATCATTCCTTTAATTGTACGTTTTATTTAATGTCACCTAAATCGGTATTAAAACATTATTTTATTATTGTCTACCCATTTCTTGGTTTTATAAATTTTTAAAACGGAGTCAAGTGTACAAAAATTTTCCTCCGCTATCAAATCTTTATTGCATGTAATTACTGTTGTTTTGCATTATTCTTGCACGCAAAGGCCAAAGCCGCAAAACCGCCATTTTCACAGCACCGTCCCGCGTGATGAGATTCTTTCTCAAATCCCAATAAAATATACCTTTTTTATAATCAGTTCATCGAAACTCCTGATTTGTAATTCTAATTTAACCCACTGGACGATGGCGATGGAAACATCTACTTCTTTGCCGGCGACGATGGATTCGAGCGACTCATTTGAGAATTTGAAGCAACAAATGGAAGCGGATGGTTTGATCAGGGTTTCGAGTTTTCCTAGGCGGAGAACTGTGAATAAAAAAGCTCGGCCGAGTCGCCAACAGTCTTTTGGCCGTGACATTGGCCACGCTGCAGCGGAGACGTATTTGGTCACTAGCCTCAGCTTAAAGCTCCTTAGTTACCTCGGGTACTATTCTTAGTGCTTTTCTCTTCCTAATTTTTAATTCATTTATTC
The DNA here is from genome assembly GCA_903798365.1 of Fraxinus sp. 1973-6204. NCBI lineage: Eukaryota > Viridiplantae > Streptophyta > Magnoliopsida > Lamiales > Oleaceae > Fraxinus > Fraxinus sp. 1973-6204. The sequence continues at coordinate 2,556 of CAIGRR010479710.1, read as the reverse complement.
ATTTATTTACTGCACACTTCTATTGCTCGCATAATTTGAATATCCTTTTGTTATGTTTAAGCACAAGTGACTGAGGAGATAGGGTGCGGGGAGTAGGGATATTTGATTATGAGCTAGCAAAAGTTTGAATCTTTTGATCATCTTGTGGCATCTAAACAAATGTTGCTATTAAAACTGTACTGGACAAAACATAAGCATCTGGCCGAATTTTTTTGTGTTTTCCAAACAAAAGGTTAAAATGTTAGCTGGAGTGTGTTAAGGAAGGTTAGAATTGACATGAAAATATGTTATGGCAGTGAGCACAATGCAGACAAGCGATTTTATATTTTATAAGGAACATATTTGGGGCGACGTGTGATACCATCTTATTAAGAAGAATCAATATTACATAATTACATCGATTGAGTTGTTGCAATAAATATTAGAGTTGTATTGAAAGAACAAATAAAGAATTTTGAGAAAACACTGTTTCTCACTATTGATTTAGGTTGTTCAGATAGATACTGGAGAGCAAATTGAGAAAATATAAATGACTTCCCACTCGAGGATTGTACAAGGCAGATCCTTGTTTAGAAGCAGTGAACAATACTCTCATCTTCACATCCAATTGCAGAATCTAATTTCCTCATTTGAAAAGGATCTCATTTCCACTGATATTGGAAATGAAATGCGCATAGCCAATGTTCATTTACTGATTCTTTGGATCTTGAGCACATGATTCATAACAATAACAACACGAAGCTAGGCCTTGTTACCAATAAAACTTTTCAAAGGTGCAATGCCATTTGCAATTTCTAGATCTACAACACACGATTCAAGATTGTTTAGTTCTAATTTTGGATATCATGGATTAAAATGGTCAAATAATGTAGAAGTTGAAACAAGCTCATTTTATGTTATTGGTTTTTTGTCTCATTGTCAACCTTTACTTTTTACATTTCTTTTATTCAGGGTAGGCTACCGCTGGATCCCACGACTTCTTGCCCTTGCTTTGTATGCCATGTTACTTATGCCAGGCTTTCTCCAAGGTGCGTACAAGACGCGATTATGCCTCTTTTGGTACATGAAAGCTTAGGGGTTATGCAAATATAACAGGTTTAATATTGTATATATTTATTATGTAGTGTTTACCATTTGTTATCAGGAGCAAGACACTAAAGAAAATTTTGTCCTCGTTAATGATTGAAAGTTCAGGGTTTTTTAAAAATTTTGGCATTTTGGTCCATTGAAATTCAATGAACAATGTCACCTGAAAATGCCCAAACTGTTCAGTGAGCCCAAAGTGTAACCAAGAAAGGTGCAATGAGGTTAATTATTCTGAAAAGAATCCACGCACAGTCATGTACAATGAATAGAAAAACTAAACAACAATATTTGAAAGTAATTGTATCCGTTTCCTTTTTAGATTTGTGGGTAGGGGTGGGGTGTATTGCTATTTTAATGCTGCTATTTATATTTTCCTGCTTCTTATTTTAAATGAATTTGGTTACTCCTCTAGACATATTAACTAAAGTTATTTTTATCTGCAATATTAGATCTTGCAGAATACATACACATTCTTTTTAGTATGCGTAGCTTGAATTCAATGCTCTTGTCCATGATTCAGCTTCTTTAACTTGAATGATAAGATCGTTTGATATTTGTTATTTGGTAGTTGCATTTCAATATTTCTTTTCAAGCCAAGTCCGCAGAAGTATTGTTTATGGAGATCAACCAAGGAATAGGTACATTTTTGTGAGATCGAAGCCTTCATCAAATGTTTCTTCACTTCATTTACATCCAATTTGACTATGATATAAAAGTATTTTGCAGGTTGGATTTATATTTACCATCAAATGAAGATGGCCTGAAACCTGTGGTAGCATTTGTAACTGGTGGGGCTTGGATTATTGGGTGAGTAAGCCAGAGGTTATTACCTTTAACATATTTTCATCCATCTATTGTTTTAGATAGTGGTTTTGGTAGTGCCATTCTGCCAGCTTTCCCCTCCTTCCCTAACTTCGACCTCCAACGCTTCCAACAACTTACTCCACCAACAACTGCCCTTACCATTTTCTATTTGCTATAAACATATATCTCGTGTACATATTTCTTTGAATTTTTGTTTACAGATAAATAAATCCACGTCTGTATATGTTCTGTTGGTTGAAAATTGTAGTACTGCCTTCTGCATGGAGATTAATTCCGTGGTGGTGATGGTGTCTACTATCTTCAAGGTCTCCTTTGTAGTGGGGGGAGCCCTCAGTTGTGTGCGAGAGGAAGAATGAAGAAGAAAAGAGGAAAGTAAAAGGAGTTATAATTGCAGTAGAAGGTGATTGAGGTGTTGTTAAAGGGTGGATGCAACGTGCGATCCCGCACTCTTCTTGAAAATAGGATTAAATCCCAAATCTCAATCAATTAACACCTTTGGAAAATTGTAATTTTCCACTTTCGAAGTTAAGATTTGAGAAACCTCAAAACCATTGATGTGGGCCTACCAAACAACATGTTTAATCAGGGAAACACTGGCCCCTTTGCAGGGCATCTTTATCTCAAATTAGGGGTGTAAGCGGTCCG
>CAIGRR010479668.1:0-10406 GCA_903798365.1 Fraxinus sp. 1973-6204 | reverse complement strand
TATTTTTCTCCCTTGCTTTCCTGCATTTTAAAATTCAATTTTTAAGTAAATTTAAAATTTAAATCTGAAGGCATTTTTCCCAATTTAGTCCCCGTACTTTAAATTTTACCATTTTTCGCTATTTTGCATTCTTTTCTCCAATTCTTAATCAAACATAAAGTTTTACCAACAAAATGCAATATAACATAAATTATATAGAATTTTATCCAAATGACAATAAAATGTTATCATTTAAGGCCCCGAATAAGTGTAGAAACTACACTTATCACAGGAGGTCAATGGGGAGGCGATTGTGTATATTTTGGTGATTCCTTAGTGCCATGGTCTTCTAAAATGAAACAGGTTGTTGCAATATCAAGCACATGTCTCGTGGGAACTAGCTTGGATTTAGTTGTTTCTTCAAGAATTATGTTTTCCCCTTCCTTCAACTCATATTACATGGTGCAATAACATGAGTGCAAATGCATTGGCTGCAAATCCAGTGTATCATACAAGAACCAAGCATATAGAAGTTGATTTTCATTTTGTTAGGGACAAAAGTTTAAGAAAACATATAGAGGTTAGATATATTCTATCTCATGATCACGTTGCCAATTGTCTTGCACTATCACATTTCAATTTTTGATTTTTCAAGGACAAACTAGATAGGAGTCGTGGCAAAACATCAAACACTCTAGTTTGAAGGGGTGTCCAGAGTACAAGGCAGCCACGACACATAAAGTGCTATGGTTGCTCGGTGTTGTGTGAGTATATATGTTCCACTTTGATTATCAGATTTTATTACATTCTTTGCTGTGTATTTAGCTAGATTTTCTTATTCTCTTTTGTGTAGAAGTCTAGTATTGTATTTTTTTCCTTGTTGAACAAGGGCAACATTTTAAATTCCTTCTTGATGTCTTCTTGTATATAAAATGCAAAGCACAACAGCTTACTTTTTGGGCTGAAAGTTCCCAATTACATATTCCAAAACGGAGTGTTAATTTCATTTTCCTCCAACTTTGATCTAAGAAGAGTCTCTAGGTAGTACTCAAAGATCAGAAGACATGCTATTTACTCTTGGAGAGAAACAAGGAAGTCTCAATCACCCCTCTTTCACGAGGTGATGAAAAAGAGCAACTCGGGATATTGTCCCAAGAAAAAGCGAAGAGAATGAGGGATATTTGTGTCGACTTCTTCCATCTACAAGTCAGAGAGAATCAAAATCCTATGATATTTTTCCTTTCAAACAATATTTTAGTCTTAATGCTAATATATGCCAATTTTATAAATATTTTAGGAACTGATGCCTAATACATTGAAAAGCTCATCATCAAACTAAGAGTCGAGTTTTCTTTCAAATAATATTGTAGTCTTAACGCTAATATATTTTCTGTGTATCATTTATGTATAAAAGCCATTATTGTACCTTTCTTTATAACATGGAAAGAGAATCATATTTTTGCTTTTGAAAATTCTGTAGGAGAACTGATTAGTTACTCTTCTATCTTCACGTGATGAATTTGTGTTTTAATTCGATACTTCACGTAAGGTTATTTAATGGGGATCAAAAGGTTATACCCTATGCTTCAAGACAAGTGAAGAAACATAAACTGAATTACTCAATGCATAATTTTTCATTAGCAGTCAAAGATACAGTTATACCCAATTCCACGGAACACTGAAGCTTCATAGGGTCTTTGTATCCAGGTGCAGGAAGTCCGCATTTTCAACTTCCATTCGCGTTAGTATATTCTTTTTGAACAACAAACTAACTAATGCGACAAAAAAATCTCACTGATTTAAAAATTAATCCTTGACCTAAGAAGCAAGGTAAAGTGTTACGTTGCTCTACGAATCAAGGAGGATGTCAAAAAATAAGTAGTTCAGCACTCTAGCTCTCTATCAGCTTAACAAACCAGAAGCACTACATTGGCTACCAGTCTCAGCAGACCTTCACATTATACTTTTGAGTTTTTTTTGTTATATAGAACATAGAAGCCTCCGAGTCATGTGTAAGCTAATATCGTTATTTTATATCTCTTTGACCCTCAGTTGCTCAATGAGCTAAATATTTTTTCATCTTCGTCAAGAGAAAATCTTTTACTTCGTTTATTATTAAAAAAAAAAAAATATTTGCTGGAAATTGACAACAGGAAGAGGGAAGTTAAAAATGACATCAGTATAGTTGACAAATGAAAAATAAAAATCACCATTTTTAATCTCAACGTGATGCATAAGTATTGAGATGGAAAACTTACCACGACTCTTATGTACAATACTTTAACAATTAAAATGAAGCCTGATCTTTTGGGCTTATGTGTCTAGATTTTCATGCTCTATCTGATTAAGTTCTCAAGAAGCTAATCTTTCTAAAGTTTCATCCATGTTTATTAAAATCAGTCAAACTGCTTATATCCACAAATTTAAAGTCTGTACGTAATTAAAATAGACAAGTCTAAGGTTACTGTTGCTAGAATGAACTTTTATCACAATCTTTCAGGTTGAGGCACCCTCAACCTGATCTTCTAATATTAAAGAGAATGAACTTTGATAAAGTACTTCAAAAACTATGAAATTATGAGTTCGATATTATTCAATTTTCTCTTGGTAATGATGAGCAATATAGGAGCCACCTAAACCGTGAAGGAGAAAACTACTGGAACAAATGAATGAACCAATATTTGAGCAATTTTTTGGTTAGATTGAGGACGGAAACTATTTGAACAAATAAATGAACCGATATTTTTTTATGCTTGTAAATCATGTTTGTTATGCATTATAAGTACGCTACATTCTTTTTCATTTTTATACTATACATTACTATTCAATTTACCTTATAAAATCTGATATTAGAATCCCATTTTACAATTGAAACCCACCAATAAAAAGACAAAAACATGAAACGTCTTCAAGCTCATCCTAGATTTTTTTTTTTAATGCATCAATCCTAAAGTCTGCTCATACATTTGAATCCCATAAAAGCTGGGTAAAGATTTTTTTTTCCAGGGAATATTAGTAGTGGGTAGTAAATATTATGTAAACGAAGACGTGAGCGAACATTAATTTCTTGGCATGAAAGGTGGGCTTATCTTTTATTACGAGGTGAAAACGATGTGTACGGTACCGTATTGGCCGTACTTCTCTTTGACTTGGAATTATTAAATTCATGATATCATCTCTTTTGGATTTCCGAATCTCACTTTAGTCTTGGTGCATGCATGCGCACTTTGAGTTAGGTGACTGATCCACAAGACTTTTCGTGACAAGAATTTTTTTAAATATTTTAGCTTTGCGAGTCAATGTTCATATTCATAAGCCGACTTAACGTAACGGAAGATTTTCATGCTCTATCCGATTAAGTTCTCAAGAAGCTAATCTTTCTAAAGTTTTATCCATGTTTATTAAAATCAGTAAAACTGCTTATATCCACAAATTTAAAGTCTCTATGTAATTAAAATAGACAAGTCTAAGGTTACTGTTGCTAGAATGAACTTTTATCACAATCTTTCAGGTTGAGGCACCCTCAACCTGATCTTCTAATATTAAAGAGAATGAACTTTGATGAAGTACTTCAAAAACTATGAAATTATGAGTTCAATATTATTCAATTTTCTCTTTGTAATGTGAGCAATATAGGAGCCACCGAAACTGTGAAGGAGAAAACTACTGGAACAAATGAATGAACCAATATTTGAGCAATTTTTTGGTTAGATTGAGGATGGAAACTATTTGAACAAATAAATGAACCGATATTTTGTTTATGCTTGTAAATCATGTTTGTTATGCATTATGTTTTAGTTTCTTTTTCTTTTTTATACTATACATTACTATTCAATTTACCTTATAAAATCTGACATTAGAATCCCATTTTACAATTGAAACCCACCAATAAAAAGGCAAAAACATGAAACGTCTTCAAGCTCATCCTAATTTTTTTTTTTTTTTAATGCATCAATCCTAAAGTCTGGCTCATACATTTGAATCCCATAAAAGCTGGATAAAGATTTTTTTCTTTATTTTTTTTTCCAGGGAGTATTAGTAGTGGGTAGTAAATATTAAACAAACGAAGACGTGAGCAAACATTAATTTCTTGGCATGAAAGGTGGGCTTATCTTTTATTACGAGGTGAAAACGATGCGTACGGTACCGTATTGGCCGTACTTTCTTTGACTTGGAATTATTAAATTCATGATATCATCTTTTTTGGATTTCCGAATCTCACTTGAGTCTTGGTGCATGCATGCGCACTTTGAGTTAGGTGATTGATCCACAAGAGTTTCGTGACAAGAAATTTTTTAAATGTTTTAGCTTTGCGAGTCAATGTTCATATCTAGACTCATATGCGGACTCATGCAAGATGAAAATCCTCCCAATTGTTTGATGTCATTGAGGATAGCCAGTATCGTTGAAAATACTATACGATCTGAGAATTCTTCATGTTAATGTATAGCAAACTATGCTATCTGCTTAGGTACGATAATCTCTGATGAAATATGCTAGTAAATTTTTACAGAATTGGGAAACGTTTCTTGTAATTTCCAACATGGATGAGGTTTCATGCATAGGCCTAAGTTAAGAAAGAACAAAAGATGTGATATTTTGGCACATATAATTTAGAGTTTATTTATCTTTTCATATTTCTTTCTCTCTATTAATGCTTGCACAGATGAACTACGGCAGCGGCTGCCCTTGTATTCCAATTTCAAAATTGCTACTTGTACACACTTGGTACACAATCTTCTACACAACCCTCTCACATGTGTGGGGGAGAGAGGGTTGTGTAGAAGATTGTGTACCAAGTGTGTAGCATTTCTCTTCCAATTTTATATATTCAACTGTGTTTGTTAATTAATTACATGTGGGCCCACTTTTTTTAATTTAACTTATCGTTGGCATCGACCCTTATTTCACCAACTGATGCGGATTCCTAATACAAAAGTATTATCAATGTTTTTCAATTTGAGCATTGGAGTCTTAACAAATTAATCATGGCATTTTTCAAGACTGTGAAAAAGCACTCTACATTATTCACCATAAATTCGGCACCGACATACAAGTAATCACAAGAGGCATTCGTCTAACTTGGCCTATATATTAGATTCAACAAAAATATATCGTGATTATAATTGAAATTCGATAATCTTAGTCATTTATTCATAAATTAATATCTAGCTGGTATTCATAGGCCTAATGACAGCCTACCTTTCGAACAAAATTAAACTCATCTATGGTGTTTAAATTGCCAAAGAAATAATTAAAACAATTAATTTATAAGTAGATAAGTTCTTTGAAGGAGGGCATGTGATGGCAATGTCAAGAATACGTGGGCCTTTTACAATGTCAACGGCCAAGACATTATAAATACCAGCTCTCTCAACCTCTTCAAACCATCCAAACACAAAATCTTCTATTTTCTGTTCCTCATTCCATCACTACATACATTTTATGTGTCAATAGATACATATATATACAGAGAGAGAAAGATAGCTATAGAGAGAGAATGGCTGATATTGAAGGTTCCATTGGAAGTTCTGTGCATGGATTAACTGGCAAAGAACAAACCTTTGCCTTCTCTGTAACTACCCCCACCATCCCTACTGATACTACAGCAAAATTTGATTTGCCAGTTGATTCTGAACACAAGGCAAAATCTATCAAAATTTTTTCTTTTGCACAACCTCATATGAGATCCTTTCACCTAGCCTGGATTTCATTTTTCACATGCTTTATATCAACTTTTGCTGCTGCTCCTCTAGTTCCCGTTATTCGGGATAACCTAGGCTTGACCAGAACAGACATTGGAAATGCTGGGGTTGCTTCTGTTTCAGGAAGCATCTTCTCTAGGCTTGTAATGGGCGTAATTTGTGACTTGGTTGGACCGCGATACGGTTGTGCTTTTCTTAACTTATTAACAGCACCCGTTGTTTTCTCAGTGGCATTCATATCATCAGCTCAAGGATATATTGCTGTCCGGTTCATGATTGGATTTTCCCTTGCAACATTTGTATCGTGCCAGTACTGGACAAGCATCATGTTTAACAGTTCGATAATTGGGCTTGTCAATGGAGTTGCTGCTGGTTGGGGTGACATGGGCGGTGGTGTCTGTCAATTGCTAATGCCTTTTCTTTTCCATATAATAAAGGTTTCAGGAGCCACCCCATTCACTGCCTGGAGGATTGCATTTTTCATCCCGGGATGGCTGCACATAATTGTCGGTGTTATGGTTTTAACTCTTGGTCAAGACTTTCCTGATGGAAACCTTAGCACCCTGCAGAAGAAAGGTGCTGTACACAAGGACAAGTTTTCTAAGGTAAATGATACCTCCTTGTTAATTCCATTGGTCTTAATTTAATTGCTCTTTAATTAAATTTTCTTTGAGCTAATTAGTCTGTTTCTTCGTAATGCTTAGGTTCTCAAATATGCTGTCTCAAACTATAGGACATGGGTTTTTTTCCTCCTCTATGGCTTTTCCATGGGAGTAGAGCTATGCATAAACAACGTTATAGCAGAATACTTTTATGACAGGTGTGTGCTCTCATACTTGTATTATATTAAAGTATTTCAACCGTAATAAGTCTCAACTTTCGGAAACTGACTATAATATTTCTCCAGGTTCAATCTCAAACTACACACGGCCGGAATCATAGCCGCGAGCTTCGGTATGGCAAACTTTTTCTCACGGCCTTTCGGAGGATACGCATCTGACTTAGCAGCCCGGAAATTCGGAATGAGAGGTAGGCTATGGATCCTTTGGATTGTCCAAACTCTTGGAGGAGTTTTCTGCATTTGGCTTGGACGCGCCAATTCACTTCCCATAGCCATTTTTGCCATGATATTATTCTCCTTTGGAGCTCAAGCTGCATGTGGAGCAGCATATGGCATCATTCCATTTGTTTCTCGTCGGTCTCTAGGCATAATCTCCGGGCTAACCGGGGCCGGAGGAAACTTTGGAGGAGGATTAACCCAATTAATTTTCTTCTCCAACACAAGATTTTCCACAGCATCTGGTCTGACTTGGATGGGAGTTATGGCAGTAGTATGCACTATTCCAGTGGCATTTATCCACTTTCCGCAGTGGGGAAGCATGTTTATTCCACCTTCTAAAAATGAAAAATATACTGAAGAGTACTACTATGCATCAGAATGGAACGAGGATGAGAAAGAAAAGGGTTTGAATAGTGCAAGTCTAAAATTTGCTGAAAACAGCCGATCTGAACGTGGGAAAAGACAGGAGATCGCCTCAGTAACTACGCCACATTCAACACCAAACCATGTTTGATTTGTATGAGAATTTTTCATAATATAATAAACTCGCTATATATTAAGCTCTCAGTGTCATGCTATAAGAATTATGTAAGAAAAAGTAGTAATCACAACTACGATTAGCTCTTAGCAAGAGTTTTTACATGAATTAATATGTGTACTTTTCAGTCTCTTTCACATGTAAATTTAAATAAACCCTCATGCCTCCTTTCAATTTTTTTTCGTCTTGATTAGTTAATATTTGTAGCGTCTATACGAGAGACTTGTTCTATCATATTCAAATATGATCTTACAAGAAAATGATTAACTAAGATGTAACTCCCCTCTTTCCATAGAGGATGGATAAAGAGAGAACCTTAACTTGAGCAACATCACTATCCTTGGGTGGTATCTTCCTCGTCATTGTATTTGTTACCTAGACACTCATCTGAGCAATCAATCACTCTATCACTCGTTTAAATCTTAGAGTAATTAATTCAATGATTTTGAGTCTCATATTCTCTCAAAATAAAAAAGTAACTATGATTTAATAGCTTAGAAAATAGTTTAACTTAGAGAAATTGTCAAAAAAAATTCTGTAGGTCTTGTTCAATGTATCTATCTAATGAAACGGACTAGTAAGTCAAACTCAAAATTTCATTTTGGCGATCAACACAAATCACCACTCTTTGGGGACCATGCCTAATGAAGGTCGCTTCTTATAATCTATAGTGAGTCGTCTACGCTTACCACTAATGATGAACTAATCAAGTTACGAGAAGTGTCTTGTAAAAATCAAATTTAAACTCAAAATCATGTGTAACTGATAACACACACACACTTAAACTAGTTAAATATACTTGCCCACCTAGCAAGATAATTAGCCATCAAGGTGATAAAATTTTTTACTAGAATGAAATTGGTTAGATAAATGGCAAATGAATCCTTCAAATGACAATTCTTAGCATGATAAATTAATTTTTTTAAAAAAAATGAATTATCTACATATTTGTTATTTCACTTTTGTCAATGGTTGACGATAAAAAATTCCAACTGCCAGAGTAGATGTACGGCAAGTATTTACCTCTGCCAACCGTCCACATATTATGCACGGCCGTACATTTTATTTATTATTACATATATTTAAACAATATAAAGTCAACTTTCATTGTACATGTTATTTCTTTTTTAAACGATCACATGTACATATTATTGGTGTGTTTGAGCCACATTATTTTGAAAAAATGTATTTTAAAATAGTAGATTGATAAAGAATGTGTGGTTGAAAAAGAATGAAAAGTTATTGATGTGATGAAAAGTATTATTTTATTGAAAAATGTGTGGTTGAAAATGAGTAAAAGAATGAAAATGAAAATTTTAATGCGTACCAAACAGGAGATTATTACATTATATATACATATAGTCAACTCTTCAATATTTTGTGGTCTCAAATTAAGGCACTATTTGTTTCGAATTAAAATCATATTTTAATTTAAGTCAAAGTCAAACAATCAATATTAATCACATTTTTCATGGATCTCATAACTTTTCAACCACATATTTCAAAAGTTTTTATCACAATCTACTAAAAATCTATTTTAAGCTCCACCAAACACCCAATAAAAATTAAAACTAGAATGAAGTCGCATTCCCAAGTAGTTTCGTCCCACTTTCGTGGGGTGTGAATAACCTCCAAATTTCTTTAGCACATTTAACCTGACAGAGAGAGAAAATAAATAAATAAAATTAAATTGACGGTTGCCATTAGGTAGATTAAGGAATTTATAATTTATTAACACACATAATATACTTATATGAAATATTAAATAAATAAGATACCACTTGGAACAAATTATTGAAATCTTCATCTTTAATTAATATTGTTAACTAGAAGCATAATTTGCATATGGTCTCCGTCTGAATTAGGGAGAAGCAAGAATATTACAATTCTCGAATACCACAAAGAATCCTAATTTGCGCACTAACCTCGCCGGATTCAATGCTAAGCCACATGTTAAATTGAAGATTGTAAATGTTAAGATATAATGCAAGTGCAAAAAGTTCTTTTTTATAAAAAGAGTAATGCTACATATTACTCGGGCACACGCCTCCCCCTCACAATGGGGGGGCCCGCCCATTATTTTATTCACCTCGGCCTCGGGCCCCCCACATTGTGAGGAGGGCTGTGGGGTCGGGTAACCCGGGGTATAAAGCCCCGGGTACAAATGGCTTTAGCCTTTTTGATATCTCAGCACGTTAGAGTGCATATCAAATCGAAAGATTTGAAGATGTCAAAAAATATGTTGGCAACTTTTCGTTCGCTATGAAAAGATTGATGAGTTAAAATGTCGAAAATATAGTGATGAAATGACCAAGGGATAACAATTTCGAGACAGCATGATCTGCCTTTTGAATACTAATGGTGATAGGCTTTCAACTTGCCATCCGTACTTATTAATATCACATTTTCTAATCCTAATCTTTTCACATGTGAGACTTTGACCAACCATTTTCAATTAAATTGCAAGTTGCTTCACTTTTGGTTTGTCTTCTTTCACTCCCATCTCTTTTTCAGTTCTTTTATAAAATAATCAATTTTTTACACTCATCTTCAATCACATATTTTTAAAAATATATTTTTTTACCTTTGTTAATATAATTTTTCTACTTATTATTCACATATTTTTCAAAAGAATCATTTTTCAAAAAATAATTTTACACAAGCACTTATTTCAAAAATAATAATATTTAAATAGGGACTTTAGTTTACTTTTCTATGCAAAGTTTTCTTTTATTGTTTAAAATAATGATTGATACTGCTAAATTGCAGTCCACTTATCATAAATATTATAGTAAATTCTTATGGAGAAAAAGTAGATCACAATCAAATATCTATAACATATTAAATAAAAGGGTAATTATATTATCACCACCACGTTATATTCACACCACAATTAAAACATGATTTTAATAAATACACCACAACAAATTTATAATTATATACATAATTTAATAATGAAGAATTCTGAATTTTAACAAATATATCACAAGTAAACTTCTTTTTTTCTTTTCTTCCAGACATTTCTTTTCACTGTGTACTTTTTATGTTGCATCGCATGCATCCATGGCTACATGGACTCGACAAGAAAGAAGTAGAAAATATTACCAATTTCTTCTCATCCACA
>CAIGRR010479647.1:0-13061 GCA_903798365.1 Fraxinus sp. 1973-6204 | reverse complement strand
ACAATTTCTTTGAACTTCAATATTTTGAGACTAACTTATTTGAATTAACTTTTTCTCGAGCTTAATTTACCTCAACGAGACCCATATTGATATACTTTTCGTCGCTTTAACAATATCTAAATATTTAGTCCAAAATTTAAAGTTAATACATATTTACTTTAGTCCCATAACTTTTCAAAAATAAAAAATATGGCATGTAAAATAATTAAATTCTATTCTAAAATTTCTGAGGCATTACAGCATATCATCTCTCTTTCTGTCTCTGTATACGGTATACCTATCTGCATGTACTGACACTGGAACTCTCATTTGTTAAAAGTTCATATAATATAGCTTAACCTGCTATGAAAGAAAGGTGAGCCGAAACTGTGCTATGTTAACTTGTTCTCCTTTGCTGAATTGTGCCGAGTTCATGGAGTTTCTGAGAGAATCGTTTTCCATAGAAGCCACCTACAGTTTTCAAAATTTTTCATCCTTTTCTTTTTTATCCAGTCACAGCTGGCGTAAACGATTTATTTTCTTTACATCAAGACACTAAGAAACTACCCTTAAGAGGGTACAAGTTGTTCATGCATGTCAATTACCTTACCAGTGCATGGATGTGCACGCTTTCCTCTGCCCACTCCCTGAAGCACGTTTTGCGCTATAATAACAGGGATCAATTAGGTTTTTTTTTTAGTAGCTTTTATGATTAATCATTTTGTTGAACATTATTGATGCTGCTCTTTTGCAGTTCTGTCTAATTTAATTCTGAAAGTTTTGACAAGAGTTTTTTCTCCTGTTATTTAGGTTGCTTCAGGCAACAAAAGTGGTGGAGAATCAATCCCAATGCTTTTGAGAGTTCCTAGGATTTTTGATCCGTGGGGCGGTTATGATATGATAGGCTTTGGGGATATTCTATTCCCCGGTTTGCTAGTTTCCTTCGCTTTCAGGTATTGCTTGTAATGCCTCAACCATCTAATGTTTGATAACCTAGTATATCTAATATTTATACAGGAAATTCCTTTGTGGATGGTTTAAATCTATAGATCTACCTCTAAAGGAGGTTGCATATTTCTGAATCTTTGATTCGCACACGTCTTTGTTGTCATGCTGAACTTGGCTATCTAACCTGTATAAAATTTCAATTCTTTCACACTTTTGACATTGTTCAGTTATCTGATATATATGATTTTAAAACATAAGAATACTTATGTAGTCAGTATGTAATAGGTAAACAAACGTATGGATAAAATATTTTAATTGAGACACTGAATGTTTTTGGTCTTTGATAGCAGTTGTTGAGTAACAAAATCCATTTATGGATGTTTATTGCAGATTCGACAAAGCTAAGAAGAAGGGGATACTAAATGGATACTTCCTTTGGTTGACAGTTGGCTATGGAATTGGTGAGTATCTTTGCCTCGTATTCTTTCTTTGCTCTTACCGTCAGCATATATATTACACAATTTATTATCCATCACATATCCTATTAATGTATGGAATCTAATGGAGACATCATAGCCTGGAATTGTCTATTTTTTGTCAATGTTGATATCAGTCCTTCGGTGTTGTATGCATATCCAAATGCATATTTTGGACGCTGAGGATAGAGAGAAATGTTTGCCTTTCTTGAGGGGATTGAAAAGATTATTTAAGCGCTGAAGGTTGATTTCGTTAATACACTTCTTGTTTTGGGTCAATGAACTGTGTCCTGATCAATTGTTAATCTTTCACGGGAGTTTATGGATAGTTTTCATGTATATATAGCTGATTAGATGAAATTTCTTAACTGATTGCAACCTTGGACCTGGTTCCCAATTGATAATCTTTCTCGCTAAAAGCGAAGTAACTACATGAGGAAACAAATTGACACTTATGCCTTCTAATGGACAATCCAATGACTCCTTAGTAATGAATATCAGAAAATAAGGAAGCAAAACATACATAAAGAGGTCAAAAATATTTGACATAAAGAATACAATATTGAAGATGATGAGAGCTCGGTTGCAAGCAGAGATAATTTGGAATTGGCTGTCTCCTTTTGACATCCTACAACTCTACACCTAGGATAAATTAGATACACTTTCCTAGTGATCTTGTTTTCGTGGCACGCATGAATACCCCTATGGGTTTCCAAACTTGGTTAAAATTGTAAGGTGATTAAGAGGGTTACTAAGATTTGAGGAGTACCTATGAAGTTTGAACTAGGGCAAAGCCTGTTACTGTCCGAAACGTCACCATTTTTTTGTAAGATCTTTTTAAGGCATATCATCAATTCAGACTCCATGTGTTTTTAGGCTTCATTAGAGAAGGATGATGGGGTTAGATGCCTCAACCGTAAGATGCATGGAGCTCGCAAGAATACATTGGAGCGAAGCGTAAACCTAACCTCTAAAAAAGCAGCATGTGTTAATTTTCCAAACCGTCCTTGATGCAATCATCAGCTTTGATTTTCCACCGATGGAGTGCTCGAGCAAACTAAGATATGGGGTTATGGGGAAGGAGGGTTAAATAGATACCAAATAGTGGGACAATGTCTAGATCCCCTTGCCAATGGGTACACTGAAGTAAACGGCAT
Source organism: Fraxinus sp. 1973-6204 (assembly GCA_903798365.1). NCBI lineage: Eukaryota > Viridiplantae > Streptophyta > Magnoliopsida > Lamiales > Oleaceae > Fraxinus > Fraxinus sp. 1973-6204. Next base: position 10,501 of record CAIGRR010479647.1, on the reverse strand, counting down.
ATATGTAGAAGAGAAATTGTGCAATAGATTCTTCAAGTGATACGTCGAGGATCCATAGCAATGTCCCTATGCTTCTCATCACTTGCAGTCCAAATAAACAAAAAGATCAGCACATGAATGATAGTGCAAATGTGGCCACAATGTACAAATTGGCTTGAGAATCGCCATCTCTGGAAACGATGATTAAGTCTACAAGGAGGCNTGTGGCCACAATGTACAAATTGGCTTGAGAATCGCCATCTCTGGAAACGATGATTAAGTCTACAAGGAGGCCTTCTGGTTTATTTGTCAAAAATGAAATGACGAAAATGGAGTTAACATTGTACTTACAATAGATGGAGAGAAAATTAATGAGTGAATGGATGTCTTGTGTGAAATAATACTGATCTAATTCTAGGCATTTGCTTGAAGCTTTATCATATTTTCCGTTCTTTTTATGTATGCTTTCTGATATTTAGTTTTGGATTTTTTTTTATCAAAGTATCTGTATAATTCTGTTTTTATTTTGGCATCCGTGCTTTAACTTTCAGTTTGATTCTGCTACTCTGAAAATATGGCCAGATCTTTTTCTAAAGATCTAATGTATATGAGCAAATCAGAGCAATGGATTGGAAATTTAAATATTTGATGAAAAGGCAATGCTATATATTTGGTGGAACAAGAATTCACAAGCTTATATATTTGATGTGAAGAAAGGTTGTTTATCTACCTACATGTGCAATAATGCACTTACTTTTTTTTCGCATTTGGACGTTCGTCAATATAGCAGCTCATGTCTTTGTATGAGATTGCTTTTACTGTTAATTAAGTAAGAAGAAGTTTATAATTAGCACTAGTAAAGTGGAGGTAGTGACTATGAGAGGATCAGTGGTAAGGTAATCAGGGATGGATATTTTAGTTTTCTTATTGGTAATCTACTATACTGAAGTTTGTCTCTTTGTAGTAGATTTTTGAGTCGTTTGTCCAACAAATCCCACAAGATTGTCTGATTGCACTGAAGTGAAATTTCACAAATACTTGAGCCATGTGGTTACTTGAGTTTTGTGCTGGAATTGAAACACAATAGGTTCATGATCTACTTTGATTTGGATTTATGAAGATGCCGAAAAAACTTTTGGTTTGTGGACATGCTCCAATGCCTTTTTACCATTTTAATTATATATAACACTTTGATTGTCTTTTTATGTTTCACTAAGTGTCCATCTTAAAGTTTTCTTTTCAAATATGCTTGCTTCATCAATGTTCTGTTTCTTGGTTGACTTTTATGTATGAATTTCCTGTAGTTGTTTGGTAAGTCAACCCGATTTCAAGTTTACCAATTTATTTTTCTGTATGTGAAAAGAATGACCAATAGTTTACCAATTTATTTTATATGAAGTATTTACTTGAATTCTGTATCATTTTACTGCAGGCCTTTTATTTACTTACTTAGGCTTGTATTTAATGGATGGACATGGTCAACCCGCTCTCCTCTACCTTGTTCCATGTACCTTGGGTATGAATTAATACTACCACTTTGGTCTATCTTTTAAGGTAGAAGTAAATTGGTTTCGAGCGTTTAAAATTGTTCCCTGTTTTTCCAATTTTTAAATCTTAGGACTCTGCATCATATTGGGGTTGGTAAGAGGTGAGCTAAAACAACTTTGGAGTTATGGCATTGAGTCAACACAACCCACTGTACCTTCTGAAGAAGCTTGATGCATCAGATTATTATGTTCAAAAGAAGAATTCTAATTACAATCATGGGCTATCTATGTACAAGTTTGTCTTGTGATGGTATACATTTAAGCTTTGTAGATCAATTCAGGTAAGAACTGAAATTGTAAACAGCATTCATGTCCATTTAAAAGGCAGTTCACCCATGTTACGTTTACGTGCATCTATGTTCTTGTTTCCCCTTTTGACTTGTTAACCATCTTATATTTGTTGCTGCTTTTTATGACAAATTTTTTTACATAATTTGCATTGTAATGATCATTGTAACAAAGGTTGCCCAGTTTACAAATTCTAGATAATCTTAGCTAATGAAGCCAAGGTTCTAGGAAAGTCTTGTTCCTTTTCAAGTTCTTTAGTTGTTAAATGTTTGTCTTGTCATTCATAAATTTGTTGTTCCTGAAAGAGTATCCTAGATGTGATTGTAAATAATTTTCACATAAGATGGCATTAAGTTTGCTGTTGTTTGAGCTAAAAAAATAAAATAACCATTTGAGTCTTATTTCTTGGATGGCTTGTGTCAACTTTAGAGATCTTGAAAAAATCGAATTTCTCTGAAAAAAATCAATTATTGATTAGACTCCTGCTGGAATAAATAATAGATAGGAATATAGGTAGCCATATCCTTGAATTTCATCATGATTTATGAAAAAATTTTCCTTGTAGAGAAAAGGGCAGATACAAATCATCCATTGCTTTGATTGAAGACCCTTTAATGCCTCCATCATTTTTTACAGATGCTCTTATCAACTCTCCAATTTCAGCAGCTTTTTTCTTCGTCTCTTCTCCTTTACCTCCTTTGTCTATTACAATATTTATTACCCTCTTCACATCCTCTTTGGTAATAATAGACTGTAGTCTCCTCGTTAACTCTGTGGACACACCCTTTTCTTCCGTTTGCATCTTTGAGTTGTAGCCCTGCTTGGCTGCCAAAGGCCACTTGCTTAAACTCTCCATTATTGAATTCCATCCACGGTGGCTTAAAAATGCACCTGTTGATTTGTGACATAGAATCTCCAACTGGGGTGCCCATTTGTGGACCAAGTCCTTGCTTTGTTCTTGCCATTCTTTCTTCAAACCCTTATGGCAGCCATTCGTGTTGGAATTCACCATTCATGTTATCACCAACCGGAGGCCTTACGACCCAAATGAATGGCTGTTCTCTTTCCTCCAAACCCATAGCCAATGCCATCGTCTGAGAGTTGGATATAGTGTTTTGGGAACCAAATGAGATATAGAGAACAGACTGTTCTGAATGAATGTCTAGCCATTCTATGCATTTCTCAGGGAACACTCCGTGTTCTCAGCCTGCGTGTTGCCCGGATACTTGTGAACTCGAACCTGAAGAAGAGTGTTTGCTTAGCTTTCTTGGTGGGAGGAGAGGTCCAATGCGCCAAACTAGAAGCCTTGTGTATTATTTAAGTATATCTGAGCCTAAAGGTTCAATATCTTCAACTGAATTGCACAACCATCCAAAAGAGCCTAAAGAAAGTGAGATCTGAGGCTGAAAGAACCTGGACCATGGATCTGTACCATCTGCTGCTCTCAGAAATTGATGAAGTTGGGCAATATGGAATCGGCACAAATCAGGGCTAAACTCGTCTTCCTCAGTTAACCTGTGTGAGAGATGCTGCCATAAAGACACATAAGCAGCAGTGCCATAGGCACCTCCTGTGGTGGAAGTCACATTCAAAGTTCCACAATACTTTGCAACATCATTAGTCCACCCCATATAAACATCAGAGATTATGCATAGTGGAGGCTGTCCATCCTTGACTGTAATTTCCAAAATAACCTCGTGAAATGGAGCTTCGAGTTGACAGTGGTATATTTAAGATAGTGAACATTTAGAGGGGTGCTGACAATGGTTATGGTGAAGCCAAATCTTTGGAGTTGCCCAGCTAATCCTAGAAAAGGTATTAGATGACCGTGTGCCAGAAGTGGCAGCATCACTATGTGATGCTGTGAACCTCCCATATTGTATGTAAATCTGCCTAGTCTTCTTGGGCTGTGTGTGGTGTCGAAGGGTTTAAATGTTAGGCTTGAAATGACTAATGCTCGTCTTGAGGAATCTCTGCAGCCAATCAAAAGGATTTGATTTGTGAATCACTAAAAGAGGGGAGAAAGAAAAGAAAATTTGATTCTCTGAATGCCTAACTTGGCTGATTTGATTTCTCTGTATTTGTCCATTTCCTAATTTTGCTTCACCATTTGTCAGTTTTAGCTTTTACAACCCAAATTTGAACTTTGGGAAGAATCTTATGGCACATATGGCCCACAGTTAAAAGTAAAAACAGACTCAAGGCTCAAAAGTTGTTCACTTTTTGTATGTTGTCCCCAAGTTATCTTTGACAAGGAGTGTATTTTCTAACATAATGTAGCTTACTGCAATTCGTCTTTATAGCAATGAAATTATTAAACTCCCGAGATGCAGGAAGCGGCACCTCTTGAGGCTGCGAATGACCCACACAAAGCTCAGTCTAGTCGCCCTTCCTCTTTAGGTGGATTCAAGAATACTCCTGCTTAAATTCTCTCCGTCTCCTGCACACCCGTAGGACTATTCGTCGTGATTTAAATGAATGAGTTTTCACAGTGCGCCTGGAGTTTATGAGTAAATTTGAAGGCGGTTAACGATTTTTCTCTCAAGGAGGTAGAATAATCGCGAGTGAAATCCAAATGCAGCAATTTGCTCTTTTGAACACGATGATTTTTAAATTGTTATTTCTCTTAACAAAAATGAAAACCGATTATTTAATAACCGTGTGGCGAAGTAATAAATAATATATTTTGAGTAAAAGAAGTAATTTTTTAAAAATTTTGGTAGCTTTTCTTTTTGGTTGTTTTCAAGGGATTTTTAACTATCAAAACTTAAAGAGGGGTCATTTCAAAATGATTTTGTTCCATTTGAATTTGAAACATTGGTGAATCAATGTGGGAAAAAAAAAATAACGAATTCAAAATTGCAATTTCGATTCGATCCGATCGATCGATCGATTTTTATTTTTGCCGCAATCAACTAATTTAATGGAATTGGATTATATGTATTGTAGGTTATTCAACTTTAAGCAGAGTTACAATCTAGTCACTCATTTTCAATTTTCTAGTTTGGTTCATCCATCTTCAATTTACACGAAAATCTGATCATTTTATCTAGTTTCGTTGGTTTAACTAATGTAATAAAGAAATAGCGTGTAAAAAGGTTCTTTGGTTCATTGTAGAGTATTTTTTGGAATAATGCTACTTGTACATAAAATAGTCACATAATTGTTTATATACAGATGAAGTGTTAAAAAGAAAGTGGAGAAGCTTTTTTTTTTTTTTTGGTTAAGAAAATTCTGATCCAATCATTACGTACAACCGATTTTTTAAAGAGCAATACTATTTATCATCATTAGTATTAAACATCAGTTTATATAATAATTATATGACATTAAATGATAGATTCATTTAGATGAAAACTCATATGATTCATTTAATTGAATATATAATGGAACCACCTAAACTAGTGCTATATCTATATAACAATTTTTTTAATGAGTAATTTTATTGTATTAGTCCTTGTTTGGTACAAATTAAAATCTAGATTTTAATTTAAGTCAGTGTCAGAAATTCATTTCAATCACATATTTTATGTGTTTCACATTTTTTTAATCACATCTTTCGTCAATTTCTATCAAAATGTAAAAACATATGACTTTAATTCCCATCCAAAGGGAGCTAAATCCAAAACCCCACAATAGAATATATTTTCTCAATATAGAGATTTGTTTCTAAACTATTTTAACTAGAAAAAGGCAAAACCAAACCGTTATAAAATCCATTAAATCAAATCAAATGTCATAGTCCCACCACCACCCACTACTTGCGCATTCCTGTCTTGAAAAACCATTCTTCTGCCAGCTCTGCTCTACCCCCTCATCATTCACGCCCATCCCATCCCATTTCAATTTTCTCTTTCTAGATCCAAAAAACACACAATCTGAGATGGGTTCATCGTCGGAGGACGAGGGGGAGGAGTACTTGTTCAAAATTGTGATAATCGGCGATTCAGCAGTTGGCAAATCAAATTTACTCTCTCGTTACGCGAGAAATGAGTTCAATATGCATTCGAAAGCCACCATTGGAGTCGAATTTCAGACGCAGTCGCTTGAGTTTGATGGGAAAGAAGTCAAGGCACAGATTTGGGACACCGCCGGCCAAGAACGGTTCCGTGCTGTCACCTCTGCGTACTATCGCGGTGCCTTTGGTGCTCTCGTTGTTTATGATATTAGTAGAAGGTCTACTTTTGATAGCATTCCCCGTTGGCTTGATGAGCTCAAGAGTACGTTTTTTCTCTCATAGAAGTAAAAAAAGCTAATATTTTGCTGGATAAAAGGTTGAATTTTCATAGAAATCTTGTTTTGATGTACCTTGCGATTTATTAGTTGTGCTTTGGGATCGATTCTCTTTTTGATGAAATGGTTGCCTTTTAGCTATTGGGAAAGTAACTATACTATTTTGATCTGCTGTCCATTGCTCCTCATCACAAATTGTACTTTGATGAACAATTTATTTATTTTTATTTTAAAGCTTTAAGTCCAAATTATAATTGGTGATTTCTAAATTTGTAATTGACAATTTCCTTAGTCAAAATCAAGTCTTAGGAATTTATCAAGTTATAACTCAATTCAAAATATGAGTTATTGAGTTCTAATTATAGCGCAAGAGTTGGAATTGGTAGTATATGTTTTGAAGGAGTCCAAGAAGATGGCATATGAGCAATTAGAAATCGAAAGAGTGTGAAAGAGCTGTACAAGTTATGCTCCAAATTCTCCTTCGTAACTTGCAACGCATTTTTCACATAGAAAACATTCGAATTTGGACAAGACTATTGCTAGAAGAATTGTAGCCATTTGAGTTAGCTTTCCAACGCCTTTTGAATCACCTCAATTGGACATTAGAAGAGAAAGTTATGATGGAAAATTGACGATTGCTCAGATACCGCTCTCCCGTCGTTGGCCTGGCGCTCGAACGGCTTGGTTATCTGAGGAACAATAATCATTTAGAAATAATTAAAAGTAACTTGATACTTTTAATTGTGTAATTCCATACGTTGGGTCGAAATATTCAGCTTATTTAAAATTTTCAAAAAGAGTTACAACAAAGGGTCAAGGTACAACCTCCATGACTCGTGGCGATTCCTATAATTTTGATTTTGTGTAAAGTATGCTCAATAGTTGTACCTTGGCTAAAATTGGAAGTCATATGCAGGTGTCTAGACATTTTACATGTTCTTATTTCGTTTATATAAATATTTGTACACCTATAAGTTTAGAAAGATTGGGGTGGTAAACTCACAGGCAATGGTTAAGATGGGATTTGAGTTATATATGATTTCAATATGATAAACGTGTTTGTGATGATTAAGTGTTCGAAAGATGTGAGTACTTTTTGGTGTTTGACTATTTAGGAAAAAGTGGAAAAGGCAATATGTTTAATGATTTAGCTGTTTGACAATCAAGAGTTTATAATTAGTGGTCTTAGCATTTGTGAATTTGGAAAGTGTTTGGATTCCATTTTAGGTTTGCTAATACTTCTTCTGATTCTCCATTCTACTTAACTAAGAATAAATAATATAATTTGAAAGCTAAAAAATGAAAATCATTCACCACAGCAGAAATAAGTTGTGATTATATTCTATTGCTGAATATTTCATGATTAAAGAGAATGTGTGAAGTGTGAGCCGTTGTTCAGCCTTGAGTAAAGCTCATGTTCCACATCCTAAAGAGTGAGAAATGCAGGAAAACAAGTGCTACGAATTTCGAATTCCAAGAAACGTGATATGGCATAATGTTCAAGTATTTGGAAATTATGGTGCAAACTTTTTCCCTCTAGATGGGGAAATTGAAGAGTTAGTCCCCAACCTATAGCTATTGTTGCAACTCGGTCTCCCACCAATTTTCTTGACCACGTCGTTTCCAAACTATCACTTGTGTGGTAATGTAAGTCCTTAATGCCCTTTTCCCATTATTTTGACCGTTAACTATGCACATGAACCTCTCATGTTTGGTTTTGAGGGGTAAATTGGTGAATACACTGTTTGGATAAAAGAAAAAGATAAAGGAGAATGAAAATGAAAATGATAAAAATCTTAACACCTCCCCTCAACCTTCCACCACCCACCACCGTACCATGTGATTTATTTACAGCTGTGAACATATTTTTGCAAGTTTCAACGGAGTTGAAGTCAGTTATTCTTAAGGGATTTTACAGTTGTCATGTATCTCTAAGCTAAAAGGCATAACTGCATCTGACAGTAATATGCCTTCCATTATATTTGTGTTGTTGGGGAACTTTGCTTTAGGAACTTTTCAAAGCCATATCATATGAACCAATTTATTGGTTCTTGCGATTGTGGAGCTATACGGGAGTCTGAGTTCTAGACATATAATGTGATCAGCCCCAAAATATGTGATGTCTTGATGTATTCATCAGGAGTGTGTTTAATGAGCCTTTGAATGGATCTAGTTCCCCAAATGCACAATCTAAAACTTGGAAAGATGTATTCCATTTCTACTACTTTAGGCGACAATGTACTCCAACCTCTTAGATGGGATATCTTTGACAAATGTAGACTCCTTTCAAGACATTAGCGATCGTTTAATCTATTAAACACTAAGATTAGGGGAAAGGAAGTATTGTCCTATTGGTTAGACAAAAGCCACAGGACATCAACTAAACAAACAAAGCCTTGTTCTCAACACATTTCAGGTCGGGTACATGAAACATTTTTTCACTCTATTCGGTTTATATGTTAAATCTTCTGAACCTCTATAGAAACTTGATCCTCATATATTACTATGTGCTATGTAAGTTTTGGTCTACCCGTCACTTCTAGCTTGTTTTACCAAGATGACGTCGCTCTTATTAATAGTTCTCTTTAAGTCTGCGCAAAACATGCCTCTACCACCCAAGTCAGCACCACCTCCACTATGCAATATATCTTGATTCTCAATTCTCCATTCTCATTTTTTATTTAGCACATTATATTTTGGTATTATATGCTTCTTGAGAATTATGTCATTATGGTATTTTCCAGTTTTACGTTCTTTTGTACCCATCTCAAATTACATTATATTATTGCCTCTTGAAGTTAAACTAAAAAGCCACTCATCATGCAGCTCATTCTGATACAACTGTTGCAAGGATGCTTGTCGGGAATAAATGTGATTTGGAGAGCATTAGGGAAGTGAGTGTGGAGGAGTGCAAAAGCCTTGCAGAATCAGAAGGATTGTTTTTTATGGAAACGTCTGCATTGGATTCAACAAATGTTAGAAAGGCTTTTGAACTTGTTATCGAAGAGATTTATAACAAAGTCAGCAGGAAGGTCTTGAATTCAGATTCCTACAAAGCCGAATTATCAGTCAACCGAGTTTCCCTTGTTAATGACGGCTCAAATGGACCAAAGAAGACTCAGGGATTCTATTCTTGTTGTTCCAGGTGACTCAAATCCTATGTTATACAACGTGTACAAGTGAAGGCCTGTCTTATTGGTGGTTTTAATTATATTATGTTGTTGGTCTATTTCGTTCTGAATTTGTTATTTATAGAACGATTTTATAATGATGGGGAATATGGTGTATCATAGTTCCATTAAAGAGTAACTATTCTCATTATACCGGGGAAATATTATTGAACTCATTTATCTGAAAATGTAAATCACACAATTGAAGACTGTTTGGTTTCTGAGTGTAAATTGACATTTTTGATTGATTTATAGTTGCTGTTATTGGTTTTTACATTTATGCATTATCCTGTTCCATTTTTTCCACTCGGTCAGACACAAACCTTTATTAGTTTTAAGGCTTATTCAGCATGATAAGAAGACTCGACTTTTTGGATTCATCGGCTAAACTCTCTTACATGTACGTCTGCAAGGGAAAAAAACTGGAGAAGTGGTGAAGAATAAGCCTGTGGTATTCGAAGAATGATAAATTGTGTTGGGAGAGTTGAGCCATGGGATACAATAAGTTTCATGTCTTCATTAATCAAGGACTAGACACCGAAAAGTATCATTTTCTTTTGCTTGAGTGATAATCTAGCTTAACATATTCAATTATGAAAATATTAATATAATACAGCTTTAGGTACATCCAAAGCTTTAGTACAACTTCATTGCTCTGAGTGTTGGGGTATTAAAGGTCAAAATATCCACAAGATGAATGTAGCAGAAATGAGGATTGAGTGATTGATATGTGGTAGCTCTTAAATGAATCAGATAAGAAATGATAATATACATTAACTAGTAGAGGTGGCAGTGATTATTGATAAATGATAGGAATGTCGACTTGGATAGTTGCGATATATATTGCGTAGAACTAAAGAGAGGGGGTAGACTAAACTTTACATGGCATGTTGTAGTTGTCAAGGGTTTTATTGCCTAAGATCTTCGACTTAATGTAACAATAAATTGAGCAAAGGGACCCTAGACAAAAGGATTAACTAACTTGTGGCCTAGTTCAATAAAGTAAAGAGAAAAAGAGAACATGTTGAGTACTTGGATTCAAACAAGATATTAACACAAAATTGATATTGTATGTTCAACTTAGAGTGTAATAATTAAAATGCCTTTAATCACAGAATTCTTTCTCTTCTATTTCCTGATCATCTTGTTTTTCTGTCCAAGTTTTTCGGAAGGGGAGGGATCTTCTCGAATTTAGGAATGAGTTTTGTTATACAGAGTTTGCCTCGATTTGGTACCGTTATCGCGGCCCACACCAAAATAATGCTTTACCCCTAGATGTCCAGT
>CAIGRR010479631.1:0-19696 GCA_903798365.1 Fraxinus sp. 1973-6204 | reverse complement strand
TCACTATTCCAAAATTTCTCTACTTCTAAAAATGAGTTTCAAACAGGGGCTAATAAAATATGGCCTTTGAACTAGTAATGTTAGTAGTGAAGTAGTCGTGATTAAAAAGACAGGTCAATTAGCTGTTCTTGTCTCTTGTTTTGGACTTGGCTAAATCTTATCAACCCCTGTTTGAGTCAAATTATTGTAGAATGATAATGAACAATATAGACGTTATTGGGCCACACAAGAGATAGAAAATTTGAATTTAAATGTTGATGTGATGAATAATGGTCATATTTTTTATTTTAATGAGATGATAATGTAAATTAAATGGGGTTTAAATTATTGAAATGGTTATTTAGAAGCCTTTTTGTACTTCAATTATAGATGACAGACGACAAGCATTAGGCATTTTTTTAATCTCTTATTCCAATAAAAAGTGAGTCATTGAGTGAATTGACTCGCCCGAATTTGTTTTGGATTTTGATTCTGTGGGCTAACTAAAGTTCCTGATTGATGGTCTGTGACTCTGTGTAGGTTTAAGGAATCTCCTGATTGCTCTGAGCCACGTGAAAAGATTAGTGGGTCCTTCAATAATTAGAACCAATCCTGTTATGAGTTCAGCCCCTGTTTGAAATCCATTTTGAGGAGAATAAAAATTTTGAAATAGTAATTGATGTGAGAATGTGTGGTGAAAAAGTGATGAAATTTTTTTAATTTGTGTGTAATATTATTTTATTTGGAGAATTTGTGGTTGAAATGAAGAATGAGAATACGAATAAGAATGAGAAAGAGAAAGAGAAATTAATGAGTGGCAAACGGGGGCTCATTATGATTTACATGAGGGATTACGTGGACACCATCATCTCATTTGATTTTTCTCGCACCTTTTCACATCACTGTTCAAATTGTGTCACATAAAAGATGTCAACCATAATTTAAAGCAAAATGTACATTTAACGTTTTTCAAAATTTATAATAATACTTGATAATCATATGATAAGATGTCAAATCTAGTTTTAAAAATTTCAGTTCTTGTGCCCTAAGACATCCTTCATTGTCTCATACTCCCTTCGAATCTAGAAAAATTCACGAAGGACATGTCGAAGATTAAGTTTTAACTTTTAATCTAGAATTTCATATAACATTTAGTACTAAATCAGTTTAAGGTGTGTTTGAGCCACATNTAGAAAAACCTTTCTAACGTAAAGAAGCGAAAAATCTAATGGTTAATCCCAAATTAAAATAGAGATTAAATTATTGTTATATTATGATCATGTTTGATTCACATTTTTTGAAGGAGGATGCATTTTAAATACGATTTAATGGAAAAATGTGCAATTAAAAAATAAAATAAAGTTTTAAATTTGTGTGTAATATTATTTTATTGAAAAATGTGTAATTGAGAATGAGAATAAAATTTTTAATGTGTACCAAATAATGGCTATATTTGAGGTCTTACTTGACAAGCACAACGGGACAAGTTCAAAAGGGTGGCAAAGCAGAAACATTTCGTGCCTCGTGCAGCGTGGAACAAGCTGTACAGTGGAAGCCACAACTGTGTAGGTGGGCCCTCTCACTTGAAGCTCAAGTTCCAAATTTCCAACCTCAGCTCCTGTTTGGGCCACATTTTTTTTATCATTATCATTCTTCTACTCATTTTCAATTATACATTTTTTAATAAAATAATATTTTTCATCACATCACTAACTTTTCCTTCTTTTTCAACCACATACTCCCCATCACATCAACAAAAAAAATGTATTCTTTTGAAAATAATGTGCACCAAACGGGGGCTCAATTTGAATTAGGGTCTGGGTTTAGAGTATCTCCCTAGATTTAAAGTTTGGAGCCAAATTTGAATTTAGATTCATGAATGAGAATGTAAAAATAATTTTGTAGATATAAATTTACACTACCATTGAAAATACTCTTATAAATAACTTATTTATTATACTGCCCGTTAATGAGTAATTAACTAGATTTTTTGCTAACTTCACAAAGCTTCCATTCACCCAAGAAAGCAAGTCTAACAAAACGTCGGTTTTAAAAGCTAAAGAGTTGAGATATGCTAATGGGACCAAGAAAACTTCTAGTGGAACCGTGAAATGGTTGGGGATTGAAAGAATTGTTCACTTTAAATTGTCACATCCTATTTATGTATGCATTACTTATACACTATAACCTTTTTTTTACGTAGGAACCCGCAGCCGCTACCCGTGAGTGCGCATTTGGTGAACCTCGCTCCATATGCAGTAGTCCGAAACACAGGAGATGTAAACTTTGAGTGCGATCCTTTTTATAATGGTGGGAATCCATTTTATTTTTATGTATGCATTACTTATACACTAGAACTTTGTTAGAATGCAAAGTCGTCTTATCAGGATTGGTCTGACCATCATGTCAAATACTAAAATATAGAATACAAAAAATAAATGGACGTAGTTTTTTGCTGAAATTTATGAATTTGTATCTTTGTCAAGTCTAAGGTATTTATAGGGATTTGGACTTTGGGTTTTTTTGACCATTCTAGCCATTATTGTAGGATGGTCGATTTGGTCATAGTCACATCTTTGATTCTGTACCTTTTGTAGTTGTTTTTATGTACTTAAAGGTGATCGTGTTGCATGGTTATTTTAGGAATGTCGATTGTAACTCGACCTTTTTCATTAGAGAATATATGCAACTAAATATAACAGTGTTAGAAGGTTTTTACCCCTTTTGAGAAGATCCTCTGGGACCTTTGCTTCCCTAATGGAAACTGGCGAGGAACGAATATTGAGATTGTTTCAAGACGTGAGGTTTGTATTTTGTCACACTGATTTCGGATAGGGCAACCCAACTTTTGGTTATTGGTTCGCCCATGATGTCCGTATTTTGTCACAGACTTTGGAAAGAGTTACTCGACTTAGTTGGTAGTCCGAACCTAATATTTAGGTTAGGCATTAGTCTTCGGCCTTGTCCCCCACTATTTGCTCATCACGTGATGCTTTTGTCTTTGCTGAGGCATCCACGTCACGAGAAGATGTAATAACTGGTTTGCCAATAACGTGGTGTCTAATGTGGGCACTAGAAGTGACAAGATGGTGAAACAACTATACAAGGTCAAATACTGATATTGAAGATAAAAGTTAGGATAACAAAATTGTCCTAACTGTAAATGATTGGATGCTAGCCGGTCCCTTCCATTCGTATTGGCCTCTCTCTCTCTCTCTCTCTCTCTCTCTCCAGTTACTCACATCAAGATGCCAGAAAGGAACTTCACAGGTTGGATGGGGCGATTTCTTATCTTTGTGATAAGAACCGACCACATTAATGCAAGCCGGAAAAACGGCTACAGCAATTCCACGTCATAATTGACATTTTCTTCTTCTTCTTGAATGCATGCTGAAGTAAATGCTTTGCCAATTGCCAGTGTCATTTTCTTTTTCTTTTTTTCTTCAATCATCAGCCTCCTCCACTATAGCTAAAAAATTTCATCTCATAGCATTATTTTATACTTCATCTATCCCAAGGATTTGTCTCTATTATTCAAACAGCTAATATATCTGGATCTCGTCGCGTAGGTCGTTTTTGTCTCTCTCTCTTTTTCTCCTAAAAAACCCAACATTCTTCTGGTGAGTAGCTTAAGGTTGTTTCTCTTGCCTCTTTAATTGTTTTTTGACCAGTTTAATGCTGGCATTCAGTGATTTACTTGAACAAAATTCACTTGCATTAAATTCCCACATTTGAATTTTTCTTAGATATCTGGGATTTTGGCTCGCATTTAGACATTTAATGCTGTTTGAACAGTATTTGTGCACTAATAGTAGTAATGAGGCAAGTGCTTTAATTGAGCTTTACCAACTTAAATAGTCTTTCAGAAATTTGCCGATTAGCTGTTTCTGATTGATGGGTCTGTCTTTGTTTCTCAGTAGCCCATTGAAGCTGCAACCTTTCTAGGGTTTTGTTCACAAACTTTTGAAATTGATGGTCTCTAATTGGGATTTGCAAATGAGTTGTTCAAATGTAGTTGTTATGGTGGTTCTTTCATGGATTTTCTTTGCTTCAAGTACTCATCAGTTAAGAAGCTATGAAACACAAATTCTTCTTCAGCTGAGGAAGCACTTGGAGCACCCAATGCAATTGGCTAATTGGGAAAATTACAATGGTGATTTCTGTAATTTGTCCTCCCCTCCACAAATTAGCATCAAATGCGAGAACAGCTCTGTTATCGAGCTCAGGATTATGGGAGATAAGCCTGTCAACGTCGGTGAATTCATTGGATTCGCAATTCCCAATCAAACCTTATCTGGAAGTTTTTCTATTGATTCTTTTGTTACCACATTGACAAGGTTAACTAGCTTAAGGGTTCTCAGCTTAGTCTCTCTGGGAATTTGGGGACCACTTCCTGACAAAATTCATCGGTTATATTCCCTTGAAGCTTTAGATATGAGTTCGAATTTTATATTTGGTTCTGTTCCATCAGAGATGTCTAGATTGGTGAAGCTTCAGACTTTTACATTGGATGGGAATTTTTTCAATGATACAATCCCCGAATGGCTCAATTCTCTAACAAATCTCACCGTTTTAAGCTTAAAGAACAACAGGTTCAAGGGTCAGATTCCTTCTACAGTTTCCAGAATAACAACACTGACTGAAGTTGTTTTGTCCCACAATTTGCTTTCTGGGAAATTGCCTGATTTGAGTGACTTGTCTAATTTACAACTGTTGGATTTGAGAGAGAACCATTTAGATTCCCAACTGCCTCCTCTGCCAGGAGGACTGACTAATATTTTTCTCAGCAATAATTCATTTTCTGGTAGTATCCCGGACCAACTTGGCAAATTGAATGAACTTCAGCGTCTTGATTTATCAAACAATCATCTGAGTGGGATGACTCCTACGGAGTTGTTCTCTTTGCCCAATATTAGTTACTTGAATTTATCATCCAACATGCTTAGTGGTTCACTTCCACAGCATCTCGAGTGTGGGGATGCTCTCAGTCTCGTCGATATTTCTGACAACAGATTGACAGGTGCGCTTCCAACTTGCCTGGACATTGATTCAGATAAGAGAGTTGTGAAGACTAGTGGGAATTGCTTGTCATTTGATACCAGAAGTCAGCATCCTGAGTCATATTGCAATGACATTGGAAAAGAAAAAGGACCATCTTCTGGGAAGAAAATAGCCATATTTACGGCTGTCATTGGGGGAATTGTTGTTATTGTTCTACTTCTCTTGGTTGCTGGGCTTCTCTTTTTCTGTAAAAGACATCACACAGAGAGGACAGGGGTTCAGCATGTTACACCAAAGATTGTGCAAGATGATGCACCGCTAGGGATTTCTGCTGAACTCCTTGCAAATGCCAGTAAGTTCTGTTAAAATTCAGTTAAGATTTCCACATAGATCCTCAAGGAAATAGTTTTTTCTTAAAATTCGTTTACACATTTTTTTATTCTTTAGGGTTCATTACTCAAGCTGCAAAACTCGGCACACAAAGTGCTCCAGCATATAGGGTGTTTTCCTTTGAAGAACTGGGAGAAGCCACTGACAATTTTGATCAGTTAGCTTTCCTGGGTGAGAGCTCTATAGGAAAGGTACTCCTAGAAATGCTATTTTACCTTCTGAACCGCCCTTTCTTATTAATGAGTATTTGAAAAATATATTATTGACTGATTCACTCAGTCTCCATAGCACGGTATTTCTGTTTTAATGTTTATTGAATGAGAAACATTTAGGGTCCGTTTGATTGCAATTGTGGAAAATGGGTGGAAAGAAAATGAATTCCGGGGAAAGTATTTGTCTAGAAATTGTTTTGCAGGGAATTGTTAATTAAGTGTGCTTGATTAGTAACATTTTCCACCCGGAAAATTTTAAAATTTTGGATTTTTTTGTATTAGTTTTACATGAAAATTTTCTATTAAAGTGATAATTTTTTCTACAATTGGTTATAAAATTTGTTTAGTTTTCCTATACAGAGAGTTGTGAGAGGGTTGTGAGAGGCCTGCAAAGATAATCCATGTAGAAATGAATGAAAGTTTTTGTCGAAGGATATGCATAAACAATGAAATTGGCCCATGGGAAATTGGGAATGATGTCTTGGTGAAAGTTATAATGTTATATAACATCAAGAATCAACGGTAGGCTATATAGTGATACATCATGGAGTTAGGGCAAATTTATCAATGCATTTTGAGGAATTTTTTCAAAATAAAACGCTTATCTGTGGTGATTGTATGCATTGGGCGACATTTGACATCCAAAACCATGAACTGAAGTCTTACTATTATAGAAATTTCTGGCAAAGTGGCTATTGCTGCCCGAATCAGATAGAGAACTCTCATATAAAACACAGCGTTTACATCAGAGGTTAAACAATTTCACCTTTTAATTTATTTATAACTCCATGTGACTAATATTAAATTATGAACAACCTTACTTAACATTTTGTTCTCGTTATTTTCAGATTTATAAAGGAAGATTAGAGAATGGCACCTATGTTGCTATACGATCTTTGGCTTTAAGTAGAAAATATTCTATTCAGAACCTAAAACAGCACTTGGATTTGCTCTCAAAGCTTCGGCACCCCCATCTTGTAGGCCTTCTAGGTCATTGCATTGATGGTGGAAGGCAGGACGATTTATCTGTCCATAGATTGCTCCTCGTGTACGAATTTGTCCCTAATGGAAACTTCTGTGCTTACCTTTCAGGTAGTAGAACTACTGCATTGGGTTATCCTTAATGTATATCTAGAACTTGAAGTCACTGAGTCCAATTTTAAGTCTATATTTCTAGACATGTCATTTTTAAGAACCTTCTACTTTCATTTTTGATCGTTTGAAAATCCTTTTAAGTTGTCCTCGCCCATTTTCTGTGAATGCATATTCTGTATATTGGACTTCATTGAGCTTGAACTCAATTATATATATCTGCAGACACTAGTCCCGAGAAAGCCCTGAAGTGGTCGGATAGATTAGGTGTGCTGATCAGTGTTGCCAAGGCTGTGCATTTTCTACATACTGGGGTGATTCCCCCATGTTACAATAACTGCCTGAAGACGAATAATATACTGCTGGATGAGCATCAGATTGCAAAGCTTAGTGACTACGGGATGTCCATAATCACTGATGAAACTGAAAAGGCTGAAGTATGTTTCCTTGATATTTAGACCATATTAGTGGTTGCAAGGGCTATGCCTAACACATAATATCTTTTTTGTAGGCTAAGGTGGATGGCTCCAAATCATGGTAAGGAAATTTCCACTTGAAATAATATTCTGAGTGGGGGCTTTAAATGGGGGTTTTTTTTTTTTTGGGAAAAAAGCTAATATTTGAGATTATTGAATTCTGTCACTGACAATTCATGCTAAAGCCTGCAAATTATTATAGGAATTTTTTCCTAGGTTCTTGATCCACAAAATGAAGTTCAGATATTGTTTATGTCATCTGTGCTTTACCTATTCCCTACTTTTTTAAATTTAACAACAGTTCGGTGATATAAAAAACATCCATCATCCATATTTTCATACTTCTCTGTCTCTATAGTAGTGTGTCTTGTTACCCAACTTCTATTTTTTGTGCTCTATGCTAGTTCTACTTTCAAGATTGTAGTGCAGTTGGGGATGTCTGTTTGGAAACCAAGATTATAGTTCTACTTTTAGTGTTAATATATAGAACTGTTGTTAAAGGCGTTCGACAAAGTTAGAGGATGATGTTTACAACTTTGGATTCATATTGCTCGAGTCACTTGTGGGTCCTATTGCAAGTGGAAAAGGAGAAGCATTTTTGCTAAATGAAATGGTATGATATGTCATTTTTTAACACGATTCTAATTTCCTTTGGTAGCCTCAACATGCTCAAAGTTCCAAGTACTATAAAATCAAAGATTAAGCTGCAACTAATCACGTGCCATCATTTTAAATTTTGACTTTTATACCATGGTTTCAAAATACAGACATCCTTTGGGAGTCAAGACGGTATGCGCAAAATTGTGGATCCGATTGTGTTAACTACTAGTTCACAGGAGTCATTGTCAATTGTGGTGTCCTTAACCAACAAATGTATTTTACCTGAATCTTCAAGCCGGCCCTCATTTGAGGATGTCCTCTGGAATCTGCAATATGCAGCTCAAGTTCAGGCTACTGCTGATTCAGATCAGAAATCAGATACTACCTCACAGTCAGAATTTCAATTGAGATAACTATCCTATCATAATGACATCTATGTACTTACCGTGGAGTCTCATTGCAGTGTTGTGATGAGGAAGCACCTTTGTAGTGGTTCTGTAAGCATGAAAATGGCCATGTTCCAACTAGCTATTCTCATTTTATTTGTAATTGTGTAGATTGTATATGTTGTTTTGCTTATCTTTTTCTGATTTACCTCAGGAAATATGTGATATTTCAGACTACAGCCTCTTAGATATCATCTCCAAACAAACTTGTAATAGGAAGTTTTTCTCATTCATGTTCTTGTTCCTATCATGGAACTACTTTCATTGTAATGCTGCAGCTTGATGATTTACCTTATTGTACTCCACAAGATATGATTTACCCTCACGTTTTCGATTTGAATACAGGCTTGCATGGACTGTGGGTCATAATAGAGTGCCCAGTAGTGGGGTATGATGTGCGAACATTCCTAGAAGGAAGATGTGTCTGTGTTCATCAAGTGTTATGCCATGTCATGTCAACCTCGATACTGTCGGACACTCAAAGACATGTATTCAATAAACCACGTGTCCTTGTCCCACTTTTTAAATATTTTTAAAGTTATTGTCACTTGAAACATGCTCCTCGACTATGCTTGACTTTTGTGGGTAGGGTTTTATTCTAACTTCGTTATTGTTAGGGGTGAACATGGTTCCATTTGGTTTTGGTTTCAAAAGAACCGAACCATGAACTAATGTTTTTTTTATAATGGAACAAAATGGATTTTTTGAAGACATGGAACCAACCCGGAACCGAATGGTTTGGTTTGATTTGGTTTTAGTTTCATTATTGATTGAAAAAAAAAAAAAGAGAGAACATTTGAGGTTTCAATTTCAGATATACGACGGTGGTGGTTGAGCACGATGGTAGGCGGCAGGTGGTAGTTATTGGTCTCCATGTGAGGGTTGATGTATAAATTGAAAAGGAGAAAAAATGAGAAATAAATTAGGTCTGGGTTTCCAAAATGAATTGGGGTCTTAACTCTCCACATTGAGAAATGAGAAATCGAAGATACATGACTTTTTTGTCCTGATTTTCAATTGAATTTTAAAATTTGTCGTGTGAATTGTGATTCACTAATATTTGTGTATATATAGCCCTTGTTTGAGCCCCATTTTAAGAGAAAAAAATGTATTTTTGAATAGTAGTTTTTGGAAAATGTGTGGTTAAAAATGAAGAATTTTTTTTCGATTTACGTATAATATTATTTTATTGAATAATGAGTAGTTGATAAAAATGAGTTTTGAAAAAATGAATTTTTGATAAAATGAGGCAAACAAGGGCATAATATAAACAATTTTAAAATTTAAACATTGAGCTCGGTTATTGATTCTAGAATTAGAATCATTAATTTTTTGTGTTTGGTTTGATTATTTTGTCCACCCGTTATTTTTCCTTCATTAGGTGCCATCCCAATTGCCAACCGCTTTGTTATCTAGTCTAAGCCAGCCTAACAGAAGAATCGTTGGGCCAACAGGGAGTCTGTTTGGTGTCAATTGTTGTTTGTTGTGGGATGGAGAATTGTCAAATCTTACCTAAAAAATATCCAAAATGTATGAGAAAACAGTAAATCTTGGGAGTAAAGTATAAGTATAGTGTGGGTTACAACTTTCAATTTCAGTTTTCATATTTTCACTTGAGCTGGACATCTCAACTTCAACTTATTATAGTTTTACTCAAATTATAAAAATAATAACATTTTTTAAACATTCTTAAGAAATCAGAATTATCAAATACAAACAAACGGAAAAAATAAATAATGCTTTCATTTTTTTTACACTCCACATTCTTGCTTATATGAGTTAAAACCGGTCAGTTACTAAACGCACCGTTTCAGCTCTCTTTCCCTTCACACATTCCTCTAATACTTCTCCACTGCTTTCCCTCTGTGTAAGACCTCTCTACATTCTTCGCCTTTTTCTTTTTATTGCATTTATCTTCAACTTATTAAGTAATTTCGAATCATGTATAATAACTGAGTTCATTTGATGCTGCATTGTTGATCAGCTGTTTGGTATGTGATAATTTGAGCTAGTAGTGGTTCAAATTTTAACTGTTGTTCATCTGATTGTGCTGACAATATCTGGATCTAGTTTTTCTTTTCCCTGTATGATTTTATGGATTTTCAGTAAGTCTTTTAAGTAATTTGGTATACTTGTATTCCAGCTATGCTGTAACACGTTTGATAGTGAGGACGACATGTTACTAGACAATTGTAAGAAAAGAGAAGGCGTGATACTGTCTAGTCGATTCTAATACTTTGTACCAACCATGCACTAATTGTGTCTGGTTACTTTTGACAATGAAGTCACGTTACAGTTTCCTGGTCACCCTACACAGAGTGAAATCATTTATTCACAAACTTATTTTGATTGTCATGTGAGAGCTCATTTATATAATCAGACTTTTTCGGAGCAGTGATGCGTTGACGATAAATATGCTCCTTTGCTTTCTCTATATGTTTTATGTGATTCAATTCTTTTAGGCACATTCACGCCAATTCATCGAGGTTTTGATGTGGTTGAGGGTTTGTGTGACTCAATTTGTTCAGGCTCATTCCATTGCATTACAAGTAAGAAAGCAATCCTATTTCTATTACCGTGGTTCTGGGTATGAGGACCAAAAACAGGAAAAGCCCTGCGGTTCAGCTTGATTACACAATCTATATTCAGGAGATTAAGCCCTGGCCCCCATCACAATCACTAAGAACACTTCGTACCGTTCTGATTCAATGGGAACATGGTGATAGGATTTCTGGGTTCACTAACCAAGTTGTCCCTTCACTTGAGACTGGATCTAGTGTAGGTGATGGAAGAATTGAATTCAACGAGTCTTTTAGGCTTCCTGTGACACTATTGAGAGAAATGTCCATTAAAAGTGAGAATGGAGACACTTTTCAGAAGAATTTCCTCGAGTTCAATCTATATGAACCTCGGAGTAATAAGATGGTGAAAGGTCAGCTGTTGGGAACTGCTGTTCTAGACTTGGCAGATTATGGTGTTGTTAAAGAGAGTCTAAGCATTAATGTTCCCATTAACTGTAAGCGGACATATAAAAACACTGCACAACCACTTCTCTTCCTTAAGATTCAGCCAGTTAAGATGAGAGGAGCTTCAGTGCACAGGAATCATGGTGATTCTGTTTCTTCATTGCTGAGTGAAGAATTTGCAGAAGAAGCTGATTTGGCCTCGTTTACCGATGATGATGTTTCGTCACACTCGTCGCTGACTGTTTTTTCTTCAATAGTTGAATCAAATGGGTGTTCAGCACATCAGAAAGTGGTAAGTTGCTTGTGCTAATCGGGTCTTTATTGCTTTAATACCTTTATCATTTCAATGACAACTGTTAGCTACCTATAATTAAGTGGCTAAAATTTCATGAATCTGAATGTGGTCTCGATAATGTAATTAAAGTTGCATAAATTCATGTACTACCCTTGGATAGATATGGTGTTGGTATATGCATGATGTTATTGTCACATTTATCACTGTCTAATTGCTTCTCTTCATTAGTTCTCTTAACATAGTATATAATGGTAGCAAGTTGGAAAATAATTTCAGAATGGAAAAGTGGGAGTGAATGGCAGTACTATACAGCCAAAAGTTGACCATTTCCAAGATTCAAAACACCATGTTGCCAAAGCACATAAGGAGCAAGTGACTACAGAGAGGTCATCTTGTTCCTCATCAATAGATTTATCTTCTGATCTTTCGTGGATCTCAAAGAAAATTACTGCTCGAAGTTTACAGTCCTCTTCAACCAAAGAATCAGAGAGAGAGCAGAATTTTAACTTGAGAAGCCACAGCCATGGAAAACAATCAGTGAATATTCAGGAAAACAATGTTGCAAGTGACATGAAAATTGAATGCTCCAAAGGAAGAATATTTAATGGTACTATTACCAAAGAAACCCACGCGAATTTAGATTGCCAGGCAGATGAAGATTTGGACTTTGTCGAATCTCATTGCAGCAGTAATGGTGATGATATTGTATCGCCTCTTAGCATTGAAGGTCCTCATTATTTTCAAAGAAGTGCTGTCACTCATAATGGTTTTAAAAAGGCCGAGACCCCAGAAAAACATCAAGAATGTGCACTAGAAGCAGAAATTACTGAAGAGAATGCGAAATACATTGAAGATGACCTGTTGAATAGTGCTTCTCAAGATGATTTTCAGAATCAAGTCTCAGTAGGTAATGGTGAGCTTTCTTCCAGTAAAGAGAATCTCCTGTTCAAGAGAAATTTTCCAAATACCGATGATAGATCAAATCGTGGGAAGTCTGTTTTATCAACAACAGACTTGTACAGAAGCAACAGATCTGTTCAGGTTAATAAATATTTTGTGGCAGACAGTGATATAACTAGAGGCTTTTTAAGCAGAAAACCAAAAGATGCTAAGATGTCTTCAAAGGAATCAAGAAATCACTTCTCAGAGAGTAGAATTCAGCATTTGGAACACAGAATAAAGATGCTAGAAGGAGAACTGAGAGAAGCTGCTGCTATGGAGGTTAGTCTGTACTCAATAGTTGCAGAGCACGGAAGTTCCATGACTAAAGTACATGCTCCAGCTCGACGCCTCTCGAGGCTCTATCTTCATGCGTGCAAACAGAATTCAAAATCAAGGGCATGCAGTGTGGCTAAAAGTGCTGCATCAGGATTACTTTTAGTTGCAAAAGCATGCGGAAATGATGTTCCTAGGTATGTTTTTCACTCACCATCCTAGTTCCAAAGCATATCAAGCTAGTTTCATTGAGCTTGATACTTACTCGAAGTGGAGAGAGAGTCTATTTTCTTTGTTGTTAATTAAGCATAAGTGGATTCTTGTGACGTGCCAAGGCCCAGGCAAAAGTTCTCAGTTCTTTCATTATTCTTTCTCTTGTTTATTTATTTGGTTTTGACTTTACTCGGTCAGTATAGTTAAATCAATTACTGGGAAAGTGATTTTTAGTTATTTTTCAAATGAGGTTTTTTACTGATAAATTAATCCATATCCTGCTGCTATTATTGGTAAAAACTATAAAGTGTTCGACTATTGGTTAACTGCGTATCTCTTGAAACGTCATAGAATATGAAGCCATTCAATATTCAAATTAGATTGTTTTGAACCTAGACAAAGTTATTGTTTACAAACCATAGTTTATCTTATTTTGTACTTCGTATGATACCTTCTACTTAATGCAGATTGACTTTCTGGCTATCAAATTGCATTGTACTGAGAGCAATTATAAGCAATTCATTTGGAAAAAGTCAGTTACCTGTTTCTGTTGGACCTGTCACTGGAAAGGTGGGGTATAGGAATGGCAACAAGAAATCATCAGCACTAATATGGGGGTCCATTTCCGGCAATGGTACAAGAATTCCTACTGAGGAAAGTTTCAATAACTGGGAGAACCCCCTTATATTTGCTGCTGGACTTGAAAAGGCTGAAGCGTGGATATTTTCTCGAATAATTGAGTCTATTTGGTGGCAGGTACCCACTTTCTATTACTTATTAGATTGCTCTGGCAAATTTCTCTGTGTAGTTAATAGAAGCCAAAGAAGATAAGTTCTGCTTAAGAAACTCAGGTTTCCCGATACTAATCATATCACAAGAGAATTTGGTGACTCTAACCTGAATGAAACCATTTAGTTAACCAAACCTATGCAAGGTTCATTGTTTCTAGGTGTTTATAAACACCTTGGTCAAAAAACCCTTTTGGTCAAACTACTTTTTATTCACATATTTAGTAGGATCTACCCACTTCTCCACTCAAATACACGTGTTTATAAGGACCTTGCTAGACATACCCTAAGGCGTTTTTATGTTGTCATGTTTTTCCAGACTTTCACTCCACATATGCAGTCTGGTGCTGCCAAAGCAATTCGTAAAAGTATGAATTCTGACAAAAGTAGATTATATCGAAGGACGTCTAGTTCAGCCAATCAAGAACAGGGTAATTTTTCTTTGGAACTTTGGAAAAGGGCTTTCAGGGATGCTTGCGAAAGGATTTGTCCTGTTCGAGCTGCAGGACACGAGTGTGGCTGTTTGCGCATGCTCTCTAGAATGGTAAAACTTCTATACCATTATCTTTTTACAATGTGAATAAAGGTCCAATTTCTCCCCCTGGATTGTTTAAATGAGCAACTTATCGCAAAGTTTTACTTCCTAAGAATATGAAAAACAAATATACACAACCAAATTATTACATAATAATCCCTGGCAGGTAAAGATACGGTTTCTTTTGGAAGTACGTTATATGGCTATCACTAATTTAGCATGGTTCCTGTACTAATTATTTTTAGAAGATACATTTTCAGGAAACATTATGAATAATCTGACACTATTATCAACTTAAATACGTCAGACGTTTCATTGATTTTTTATCATACAAAACCTGTTTTCTTCATGGAGTATAACCTGTTAAAAGTTCTGTTTTGATAACTAGATAATGGAGCAATGCATTGCCAGATTGGATGTGTCAATGTTTAATGCCATCCTTCGTAAATCTGCCGATGAAGTTCCAACAGATCCTGTTTCCGACCCCATTAGTGATTCTGAGGTTCTTCCTATTCAGGCAGGGCACACTAGCTTTGGGTCTGGTGTACAACTGAAAAATGTGGTGAGTTGTTTCTCACACAATGAAGCCAATAAATAGAAAAGGAAATATCATCTTTTTCAATTGTATGAAATGGCTTCATACCTGATGAACTCGAGCCAATTGTTAGAATTTACTCTTTCTTTATCTACCTTTTTGTATACCAACGGCATTGGACCATCTCACTTTAAATTATCAACTTGATTATGAAGCAAAGTGCTTGATGTGTGTGTCCTACATGACAGATTGGGAACTGGTCTAGATGGTTAACTGATCTCTGCGGTATTGACGATGATGATTCATGTAAAGATGAGACTAGCCAAGATAATGCTGTTAATGACTGGAGAAATGACACATCATTAAAGCCTTTCCATCTCCTCAATGCGCTGAGTGATCTAATGATGCTTCCAAAGGATATGCTACTAAGTCGAACAACTAGAAAAGAGGTTCAGTTTGGGCCTTGAAATCCTATTTTCGATTGTTATCTTGCAAGAGCTATAGTCAGTTCGTATTTATGAAAGTTCTTTTATGTTCCTAGGTATGTCCTACACTTCGTCCAGCACTGATAAGAAGGGTTCTTGACTCTTTCATCCCAGATGAATTTTGCCCCGACTCGATCCCTGGAGTTGTACTTGATGCCTTGAATTCAGAGGTTTGTTCATTTTCAAGGATTCTTCTTCTTTTTTCCCTTCCCTTTAGTTCCATAATCATTATTGTACTAGTCACATCTTTCTCACACACTTGAAGTACACATTCATTAGGTTTTTTTAAAATTTAAGGATGTTAATCTATTGCTCACTTGGATTCTTCTCTTAAGGATCTTCTTGAGGCCGAGGAAGATTCTTTTATAAACTTCCCATGTGCTGCAGACCCTATCGAATACATAGCACCTTCGGTTTCTTCAGTTACTGTAATTCTACACGAATTCGGTAGCAACTCTTCAGTGCTCAAGAAATCATACACTAGTGACGACGAGCTTGATGAACTGAATTCGCCTCTAAGATCCATCATCACCAACAGTTTTCACCATTCACGTTCTTCAGCAAAGCCCGACTGGAAGTCGAAAGAAAGTGGAAGTCAAAATGCTGTGAGGTATCAACTCCTCCGGGAAGTATGGATGAGCAGTGAATGATAAGTAGTTTAAATGATCTTCAATTTACAACCTACTAATAGAAAATATGTTCATAATTTTTTATTATTTTCTGTGGGCGGCACAAGGACTTTTCTTGCCATGTATTATAATACCGGAAAAGAAGCCAAAGTTTTTTTTGTCAACTATTAATAGCCTGCCACTGGAAGAATTCGAATTTGGCAGCTTTCTGGAAGTTTCTATAATTTGGGTCGAAGATTATTTTATACTTGCGATGCTTTGCATTTTGTTTAATCAAATTCTTGAACGTGGAAAATTACAGACCCAAAACAAAAATTTATTTGGAAAATGCCAAAACAGATGTGCGCCCACCGTGGGGCTCGAACCCACGACCACAAGGTTAAGAGCCTTGCGCTCTACCGGCTGAGCTAGACGGGCAGGTTGATTAAAATCCTGAGTGACAAAACATGAGTGAAGGTGCTTGAATTCGGCTTCAGCCCACAGCACTTATGGTTATTAGGTAAACATTTATTTTGTATGGCCACATAACCAAATAACTTAGGTCAGCCGTAGATAATCGCGTTGTCCATTAACTTTTGGTCACTATCATTTATAACACATGACTTTGACCTTGTCATATGTTAAACGAAAAAAAAAAAAAGTATCAATCTAAACCGATCAAATTATTTATATATTTCACGACATCCATAACGTCTACTCAATTATTAGTAGTTTATTAAGTGATTGGTAAACAATTTTATTTAAATATATAAGACACTTCCTGGGTGATTCCAAATATTCTGGAAGCCGGACTTTCTCAAAATAAAAGCGACGACCCTTTTTAATTTTATAATTCAGCGTCCGTACATCCCTGCCAATATATATACACACATACATGTACATCTAACCAGCTTGGATATTAATCTTTTTATGGTTCTCACTTTTGGTTCCCAGATTCTTTAGATTATTAATGGAGAAATACCAGCAATACGAACGTGCGTTCAATCATTTTGATGCAAACGGAGACGGGAAAATATCGGCTTCAGAGTTGCAGCAGTGTGTTGAATCAATAGGCCGAGGAGGAGACTTGTCGTTGGCAGACGCAGAGGTGGCTGTGGTACTGATGGACTCTGATGGAGATGGACTGCTTTGTTTTGAGGATTTTGTGAAATTAGTTGAATTTGGAGTTGGAGAAGAAGAAAAGGCAAATGATTTAAAGGAGACGTTCAGGCTGTATGAAATGGAGGGGAGTGGGTGCATTACACCCAAGAGTTTGAAGAGGATGCTTAGTAAATTAGGAGAGATCAGAAGCATTGAGGAATGTAGTGTTATGATTCATCATTTTGATCTCAATGGAGATGGGGTGCTCAATTTTGACGAGTTTAAGGTTATGATGTGTTGACCTTAAATTGTTTCATCTTCGTCTTCGTCTTCGTCTTCGTTTCAGTTTCATCATTGCTTGCCTATTGTAGAAGTAGACATTCATTCTTCTCTCTGCTTTGGATTTAAGATTTTGTTCATTCATTTCCTCTCCTATAGTCCTATTTGTTGGACTGCTCCTAAGAGAGAGGCCCATTGGGCTTCCACACTAGATGGAGTATGGGCTTCGAAGGCCCACAAAACTAATTTCATCTACCCTCCATTAGTAACAAGGGAAAAATTCATAAATAAGATGTATACTTTACATCAAATCAAAAATCAGGTTTATAGTTTGAAAATTCAAAAATCAGGTTTTTTTTTTTAAATCAATTTATTATTAAATATTTAATTATAATATAATATAATTAACCCATCCCACATGCACTGCCCATACCACTCCGGGGATTATTCCGACGATCGTTTCGGCGACTGCTCCGATTCCGGCAATTATTCCAACGACTATTTCCGGTGACCATTCTGGTAACATATTTACAATTTACGGTCACAGTTCAAAAATTTTATAGGTAACAATTAATTCGTTAGTCACATATTTCAAAATTAGTTGGTCACAGATCAAAATTTATAGGTCACACAGTCGCAGATTTCCAAATTAATTGGTCACAGATTCTTTCACGATCACAGATTATATAATTTTTAGATCACGGATAAAAAATTGATTGGTCACAGATTATATTTTTAGTCATAGATTACCAAATCTTAAAGTCACAGATTACCAAATCTTAAGGTCACAGATTATATTTTTAGTCACAGATTACCAAAATCACAAACAATCTTCATCCCCCCGTCGTCGACGTCACCGCCAACAACAATACAACACCACAAACACATCACCACCACCACCACCACCAAACAAGATCTAAACCTATCAACCCACCACACACTCCAGACTGGTCAAAAACCACGCACCCATGTCGCTAATACCACCGTACCACTACCAACCAAATTTGAATCCAACACCTCAGTAGTCAAACACCACTACAACAAGCATCAACACCACCACCGCATCCCGACGCAACTCCACTCCACCGGCTGTCGTTCACTGCACACACCCACAGCACACACACACACACACCCACTGCCTGCACACACCCACTGCCTGCACACACACATACTGCCTGCACACTTCGCCGGCAGCGAACGCCAGCATTGCTGCCTTGAACGGAGCAGCAACCTAACTGCGAACAGCGGCCTGCTGTCAATCTTTAATGAAAGCTTCATCTCTGTCAATCTTTGCACTTTTGGTGTAGTGAGGTCTATAACTGGAGGGCTTAATTGATTTTTCCCCAAATCCACGGACTCAGGGCTTGAAAAGTCGCTAAAATCAAAATCATTCTGCTCAAGATTCATGAAATAATCAGAAATTGAAACTGTATAGTCAGGTTGAGAGCTCGAAACTGATGAATTTATGCTACTAGTTCTTTCGATCTCAGCAGCAAACGGAAGCTCCGTTGGAGAAAACTCTCCGAGAAGATGCATTCTAATTTGTTCAATTGCTGAAACTTTTGCTTGATTTGCCATCTAATGTAATTAATTCTAGCCAGAAAATATAAGATCTGGATTTTTTAGAGCGGAAAATTTTGAAGAGTAAATGGATTTCAATTTTCAACAATAGTTGAGATTGAAACTATAAGAGTGGAAAAAGAATATATATAGGGGAGAGTCAGAGATAGGAAGCTTCCAACAAATCGCTACGCAACGGCGAAGGGGAGGGAGAAGGGGAAGGAGGCGGGGGAAGGGGAAGGGAGAGAGTGAGGGGGTAAATAGTTATAAATTAGGGTTACGTTTTAATTAATAAAGATTTAATATTTATTTATAAACCATTAACCTGAATCATGATTAAAAAACTTTTGTACCTGACATTTGCACAATGAACTTTAAATGCCTGGAGGCATGTAATTTCCTCTTAGTAACAAAGCAAAATGGGAAGCCCCTATTTCACAACCATTAAAATGAAAATTTTGAATTTACGTGCAAAATATTTTATTACGAGATTATACAATTGAAAATAAGTTTGAGAAAAAAATAGCTTTATTTTAACAATTGTCAAACACGAGCCGAAGAAAATCCCAAGAATTCGTGGCTATAGATAAACAAATTAGTGTTGACATCCTTTTGGAACAAATCAGTGAACCTGTGTTAAGAATTAGTTAGATGTCACATGATTAAGATGCACAATAAATAAGTTGACATTTAAGGAAGATTGCTAAGGAGTAGTAATACTTAATACTGCCAATTTTTATTTCCACCTACCAATAATCCATGCATGAACTATTAACTTCCCATGTGTTACTTGCACCTTTTGCGTGACATGTTCTATGTAAAAAGTAAGCACAAATGTAGTGTTGTGTAAAAATTATATTTTATCGAATACTACGTCTACATTAAACATCACAATTTCTATCTAAAAAATCTCACAATAA
>CAIGRR010479561.1:0-10460 GCA_903798365.1 Fraxinus sp. 1973-6204 | reverse complement strand
CACCCACAACACACACATACACCCACCACCACCACATCTAACTACACTACAATCTCACAACATCGATTTCAAAAGAATCCCCAACTCCAACTCCAGCACCACCACATAACCCACACGAATCAGCATACATACACCACACTTCGGCCACTTCCACAACCTGCACCAACGAAAATCGCCACCACCACAGCTCTACCAATGACTATTGACCACCATATCGCACCAACGTAATCGGTTTCCACACACATAGAATCTCACAAATCAGCGTCCTTGTCGTCTTCCACACATAGAATCACACAAATCAGGAGTTTTTTCACTGAGATGGAAAGAAAAAACAAAGCACCCACAAACATCCAAGACAGAAGTTTCAATTTATCAGTGAATTTGGTCTTATCTTCAAATCTCAAGAAAAACCCAAAAAATATATGAATATATAAGACCCAATTAAAAATACCTCAAATTTCAGAGCTCCAACCTATCCTCGAACGGTTTACATAATTTTCAAAAACAAAAACTATAAACAAAATTAGCGAGAGGAATGATTAGCCAAGTTGTAAGGAGCAAACAGATTCAAACCATGGCCAAAAACTCGAAGATTTCCAGAAATCTTGTTGGTGTTCACATTCAAAAATGATGAGATTTGAAATTTGTCGTGAAGTCGCCGCGACCTCAGCAGCGTCGGACGATGGAGAGAGGCGAGGGAGAGAGGGGTAGGGGAAGGAGGAAGAAGGAGGAAAGCAAATGGAAGGGAAGGGGAGGGGAGAGAGAAAGAGAAATTAGGGTTAGGGTTTTAATATATTACATGATTTTTGAATAATAAAACTTGGTCAATGATTTTTGAACTTCATTTTTCAAACTCCTGAATTATTGTAATTTTCCCTGGAGAATTGGTAGATGAGCCTGCTGGTAGAAATGATGAGCGAGCCCACGAGCTGATGTAATAGATTGCATCTTCAAAATGCAGAATGAATTAAAATGTTCTTAAAATTTTCAATTAAAAAATAGGAAAATTACCTCAGACCCTATACCTAAAGTTTCAATTTAAAAAATCAAATCTTAATAATTAATTTCCCTTCAGTAATCAGGTGATAATTCATCTTTCAAATATTAATAATATTATAAAATTAATTTAATCTGTATATTCACTCCACTCCACGCCCATTCATACCAATTCAATTTCATTTCCAAACCCTAAATATTTTCCCATCCTCTTCACTCTCTCGACCTTCTCTCTCTTTATCACCCTCTCTACCCACACACTCATCCCTCTATATTCCGACGTCGTCGCTCGCAGCACACGATGATGGCTATTGCTGTTGGTGTAGAAGCGACGCGCTGCTGCGAGGAGCGGCAATCGCTTCCTGTAGCGGTGCGTTATTGCTTTGCAGCAAGACATTGCTCCTGCGAGCAACGGCGCCTTGCTCCGAGCTGCATTTGCAGTTTTGTTGATCTACATTTGGTGGTGGTGGTGGTGGTATTGGTGCAGTGATGCCGGTGGTGCATTCATTGTTGTGTGTGTGGTGGAGGGTCCGGTGGTTTGTGCGGATCTATGATGTGGAGTTTACGTCCACGTGTGCTAATCTTTGTGGTGGTATGTGTAGATTTATGGGTGGTGTGAATTTGCAGTTGTGTTAATCTATATGAGGTGGTGGTGGTGGTGGTGGTTGGGGTTGGAGTTTGTTGAAGGTGGTGGTGGTAGTTGTGGTAGCCGAAGTGGCGCGGGTGGTGATGTTAGGTGGGGTAGATTATAACCCATTAATTTAATAATTTATGATCGAAAAAATAGTTGCGGTCAATTAATTTGATAATTTGTAATTGAGAAATAATTTGTGATTAAAAAAAAATAGTCGTGATAAATTAATTTGATAAGTTGTGATCGACAAAGAAGTTATGACCAATTATTTTGAGAATTTGTGATCGATAAATAAGTTGTGACCTGGTGATGAAAAATAAGTCGCGATTAATTAATTTGATAATTTATAATCGATAAAAAAAAAATTTCAACCTCAAAAATTTGTGATTTGTGATTAACGTTTTTTGATTGTGATCAATACAACAATTGTAACCATAAATTATACGTTACTTTGAATTTAACCTATTTAATTAATAAAATTATTTTTACCCATTTAATTAATGACACATGATTTTCGAAACAAAATTCTACAAGTTTGAAAGTATTTCCTTAAAGGTTGGTAGTGATGTATTTTTCCCTTAAAAAATAGTCAATTCAAAGGCTCATGGGCCACTCGAGCTCGGCTCAACTTAGACATCTCAGCCCATCATTATGCTCAGCCTATTGTGACCCTATAAAGCCCTCGTTTTTGGCAGACGGTGTCCAGCCATCCAAATCTAATGACTTGCTTAATGCATGAAATGATTAAATATTAAACTAATAAAACATCGCAAAGTTTCATATAACTGATGAAAAACATAAGTAAAAAAGATGCATTATAGTCCTATTTTCCATTTGACAAGTGTTACAATATGCAAAAGAACAAAACAAACTAATATGTCAGTGAAAGAGTCGTACGAATCTACGTCCATGTTCAGCCATAAGTGAAAAAATGGTTATAACACCAATTTAATAAAATCCACCAACGGCGAGATAAAATACAAAGAATCAAGAATTCATGGCGTGAAATCGTTTAATCGAGAAAAAAAAAAAAAAATGGGTTGTAGGGAATTCCATTAAACTTGACATGGTCCACCCATTTACTAAGTCCAATTTTATATTTCGAAACAGTCTATATGGATTGTAAAAATTAGGTCTAACGGTAAAATTTTGGTTGTGACATAACAATTATTGNTTTATATTTCGAAACAGTCTATATGGATTGTAAAAATTAGGTCTAACGGTAAAATTTTGGTTGTGACATAACAATTATTGTCTTGTCAACTAGTCCAACTTCACAATTAATAAATTTGTATTTTTACTGAAGCAACGAAAACAAGTCCCCTTGCAAATTACCAAATACGTTGCTCTTGTGCATGAGGATCAACTTGCCACGTGTCTAATCTAGGTCATAGAATTTGAAATCTTTAAGAAAATCGCATATTATACAATTTGGAACAGCTATAAATTCTTCCCCCTAAACCCTTAGAGCACCAGACATTTAGTAATTACTAATGTACGCACATGCTGCAATTTAGTTGGGTATTTAATAGCGTGAAGAGATTTGAAGGTATTTTATTACTATAAGTAAGGTGATGTTTGTATAATTGTATGAATTGATTTTTTTGTAAGTTAATCTCTCTTACAGTGGAATGTTATAATGTATGTATGTTAGGACATTAGAAAAATGATTGCAAATTGATGCAACTTATTCTCCGAAAAAGGCACTCAAGACTACTTGTGTATATCAACATTATCTATCTTTTCATCATCGTAGGATGATATGCTTATTTATCGAAAACTGTATTTTAAAGAGTTGAATTCTTCCTTGAAAAACTGTAAAAGCACGGAAGATATATCCTTCATAAAAGTTCAGTGTGGCAACGATTCGTGAATAGTATGACAATAGCGTTCACTGTAAAAGAGAATTTAAAACTCAAGATAATAATAACAATCCAAGAATGTGAATTGATTGTATGTAAAACATGGATTTGGATTGGTTTGACTCAAATAAAAATAAAAATAAAAATAAAATAAACCTGGCCGTGTTGCTATTCAAATGCTAAGCAAAGCCGTTTCACCTCCTCTTCATAAAATGCCTTATCAAGCACCTAACTCTCACCATAGGATAACTTGGAAAATATGGACTGATAAGGAGGATATTTTTCCATGGCAGAACGAACCTAGAAAAAATAGAAATGAGAGCAGACATAAATTACATAGGTCTTCAAGCATCCTTCTGGAAATTTCTCCAACAAACTATAAATTAATAATCAGCTAATATGTAATTTTAACAATTTGATTGGGGACAATATTTCCTTATCTATGTTGTTCATTGGAATAACTTGTATATCTTGTGGGAGGGAGGGGGACTATGTTGCAAGGATTTATATTCACTATGAAAACATGAGACCAAAGGGATCTTGATGCTTCAGAATCATACAATGGTGAGAAAACACAAACAGAACTCATAGAAACTATTAAATACCTGATCTATATCCTCACAAACAGAAAGTTCCTCATGACCATGAGGATATCTATCCATAATTTCATCAACATTAGTTAGGAAAAAAAGGAGCTCTATGAAACCATATAGCTTCAATACTTGAAAATAATAGAAGCCAATGCAAAAGTTCTCTTACAGTAATCCGAAATTAGAGTACAATTTCCTACGATCATCTCGAGTAAGTTCAGTGCCAATGCTGAATATTACAATTAAAGGCATGAAAGGGTCAGAAAAAGAAGGTATTAACTAATAGTTTAATTATGAAGAAAACTTAAAGACTAAAGAACCTGTTAATGGTGATATTCACTGTCGAACATTGCCAGAGGATGACATTTCTCCACACAAAAAAATGGCTGTACACACAGCATGTCTCCATTCTGGATGGAGACATGGGCGGTGTATCCATTTTAGATGGAGACACCGCATGTCTCCATCTTGCATGGAGACACCGTGTCTCCATTGTCAGGCACGAAGACATGGCATGTCTCCGTGCCTGACGGTGACACGGGTGTTTTTTTTTTAAAGAGTCAAACCAACCCATTCATCGTCAAACCCATCATACCAGTACCCTCCATTGATATACAAAGAATTGGGTAATGTGTGTCTATGGCGGTGGGGTGGGATATTGGGTAGAAGAAGAATGGGGTTTTATGGGAGTAAACAACAGAAGCTTCAGCTTCTTGGAATGGAGTTATGGGAGTTACAGAGAGGCGGGCTTTGGTTTTGTCATCACTGTCAAGTCTTCAAAAACCTACCACCATACCCAAGAAAATTGTGCTTTATAGTAAGACGGAGACAGAAGAAAGGGCTTACAGGCGTCGACGACACTTAGTGCGGAGGCAGTGGCGGACAATGATAGAGAGCAGGAAATTGGGAAATGCTTAAACGACATCGTTTTGGTTGACGACGGGAGAATTCGACACCTGTAAAAAAAAACTCGCTCTTTTAATATTGTTAGGATACTCTTCATTTGCACCATGGCTTTGCGTTATAAATTCGGTGTTCAAACAATTATATTAATCAGAAGAATTGGACAAATATTATAAGATACTATGATCAAAACAAATTTGGGTTGAAGCATGGAAAAACCCATGCACACGCATGGATGGCTTCTGAAAAAGTAGAAGCCATTATGCTCTAACCATGCATGCACATGGTGCATAACAATGCGCACACATGATATAAATCTATAGCCGTTAAGTTAGTTTTTCATTTGATTTCTTGGTGACTTTTCATGAAAAATTAAATTTTTTTTCATGAAAGTTTGGTACTGATTCATGTGGTATTGATGAAAAATTATAAATATGTGATTGTTTTTTCACTTCTAATATTAACCTCATATCATACTCGAGTGCATAAAATATCATATTTTCATTTTTTTTTTCTTTCAAAGAAAATTTTCAGAAATTTCTATTGTGATCTTGTTCTTTAAAGAGTTTTCACTTATTGCTTTGTGCAAAACTCTTAAATGGACTTAACTTTAAGATAATCATATATACCCAATTAATTTTTCCAACAATCTTCCACTTGGTCAAATATGTTACCTTATAAATGTGTATAATTTTACAAGCTCAAACTTTTGCTATCATAGTCGAAAGTATTTTCAAACAATCTCGACCACTAATTAAGTCAATATAGGATCAAAATGATCTTCGTTACAAATATCATAACTAAATATATGAATGGTCATGTATATCAACACAATCAAATGATGTAGATTAAGTATGAATTTGTAGCACAGAAATTACATGTAATGTGATCCAAACATGCCTATTTTCAACTAGTCATACTTTATTCTTTAATGGGATCATACCTTATTCTTTAATCAAAGTGAAAATAACTGAATACTTTATTTCTGAAAGAACCTAAATATCCTTAAACAAAATATGTGTCAAGACAACATAACAGATACAAACTCCTACTAGACTAGCATATTATCAAAACATACAACATCTATGTGAGCGGTGTACTCATGAAATACCTTGAGTGATAGCCTTTTGTAAATGGATCTGCTATCATGAATTTTGTCCCAATATGTTCTATAATAACTTGACTACTTTGAAGTTTAAATTTTTTTTTAACAATTAGGAACTTGATGTTTATAAATTTAGACTTTGTTGAACTCATATTGTTGTTTGAATACATCACTGTTGATTTATTGTCACAAAACAACTTAAGTATCTTTCAATTCCATTCAAATTGCATAGCCTAATTACAAAATTTCGTAGCCATATTTCTTGATTGGATAACACATAACATACTACAAACTCCACTGCCATGGTTGAAAAAGTATGAGTGCCTACTTAACACTCTTCCAAGATATAGCTTCTCTAACCAGTAGGAAGACAACCCCTTGTGGATTTCATGCTATCTTGAAATCTAGCAAAATCAGAATCGGAATAACCAATGATCTTCAATTGGTTTATTTTTTTATACGTGAGCATGTAATCCTTTGTTATCTGTAGATACCACATAACCTACTTGGCTACTTTTCAATGATACATCACAAGGTTACTTAAATATCTACCTAGCATTCCAACAAAGAATGCTATATCCAGGCGTGTGCATACCTGAGCACACATCAAATTCCCAACTGCTGATGTACAGGAGATTTTCTACATTTCATTTTCTTCAAGGTCACATAGATTAAGACTAGATGTTTCCTTTAGCAATAGGGGTATCTCTTTGTTTGCAGTCTTGCATCCTAAATCTTTTAAGTACCTTATCGGTGTAACTTTTTTGTGATAACCCAAGAATATCCTGAGAACGATCTCGATGTATCGTATCCCTAATACAAAAAAGGCGTCATCAAGATCTTTTATTTCAAAAGCTTTTGATAGAAATCTCTTGGTTTCATGCAATAAACTTATATCACTTCAGGCAAGTAGTATGTCATCGACATACATTAACCAAGAAAATATACTTACCCTTATCGAGCTTGTGATATACACAATTATCAATTGCATATAACTCAAAATCAAATGAGATAATTATTTGATGAAATTTGTGGTACCATTGACTGAAAGTGTGTTCAAGCACATAAATGGATTTATTTAGTTTACAAACTATCTTCTTTAGGTCTCCTAATATAGTTTTTTGGTTGTACCTTATAAATCGTCTCATCAATGTCACAAGTAAGAAACGTCGTCTTTACATCCATATGATATAACTCAAGATTAAAATGTGCCACGAGTGCCATAATAATCCCGAAAGAGTTTTTCGTTCAAATAGAAGAGAAATTCTCTTTTTAGTCAATTCCCCTTTACAACAAGATGAGCTGTATATCTTTCCACATTACCATTTGAATCCCTCTTGATTTTAAATATTCATTTGCAACCAATTTGATTCGTACCTTCAGGCAATAAGGCAAGTTCCCAAACGCCATTGTCTTTCATGAACTTTATTTACTAATTTATGGCATCAATCCACTTTTGAGAATTATCCCTTTGCATTGTTTGATGAAAGTTGATTAGATCTTCTTCCATCAATCCCTTATTAATGATATTTGTTCTATTGGAACAATCTCTTGATTGTATATAGAGGATTCTGAAATATGATCTCGATCTAGAATTACTTCTTGAATAAGATTTGGAGCAAGAATTTTTCCATGGTCTTGATAATTGCCAATTGCAATATAAGGTATATTTATATATTCATCCTCGAAGATAAAATGCATAACCTTACCTCCCCTGTAAACTCTACATCCTCAAAGAATCGGTCATTTTCCATTTAAAAAATTGACCTTGTAATAGGATCATAAACCTATTGACCTCTCAGAATATCTAATAAAATAGCAACCGACAGTTCCGAAATCCAGCTTCTTTTCATTAGGCATATAAGGCCTTGTTTCAACTGGACAACTTCAAATGTGCAAATGCTTAAACTAGGTTTCTTGCGCATACAGAGCTTATAAGGGTTTTGACTGTTACTTGAAAATCTATTGTAAATATAAGCTGCATGTTTTAATGCTTCTCCCTAGAGAGATTTTGGCAAGATAGAATGACTAATCATACTCCTCACCATGTCCTTAAGTATTTTGTTTCGTCGTTTAGTAATATCATTCATGTAAAGAGAATCGGGCATGATGTACTATGAGACGATTCTACATTCCTCATGAAATTTAGGCCCTAGACATTGTTCTTTTGATTCGTCATATCTGTCATAGTATTCACTACCACAGTCAGATCGACATGTTTTATTCTTTTGTTGAGTTGATTTTCAAACATGTCCAATGATTAGCCATAATAAGAAAAATCGTCTATGAACGTAATAAAAGACTGTTGACCATTCCAAAAAGTCGAAGAAATCTGGTCCATAGATGTCCATATGTATTAGTTCTCAAACGTTCAAAGTCCTATTGTCATTTAATCTCCTTATATTTGTCTGTTTCCCATTAATATAATTAACACAAATATTTAACTCTGAAAAATTAAGGAAATAAAAAATCCCTTATGACAAAATCTTTTCCATTTTCTTTCGAGAGATGTGACACAATCGCTTATGCCATAATGAAACATAATTATCATTGGTTAATTCATGTTTAATACCACGTAAATTTACATTCAAGGTGTCATTATAAGAGGCAATTGAATTAAGCAAATATAGATTATCATATACATATAAAGATCTGCTACCCACAAGATTTGAATAAAGAAAAATACTAAATTTATTATTTTCAAATGAACAATAATAACCGAATTTGTCTAATACAGAAATAGAAATAAATTCGGTCTAAAAGGCAGTACCTTAAAATTCTTTTTTCAAATCCAAATAATAACCAGCCTTTTATAATAATATAAAAGTTCATATAGCCTAAACTTGAGTTGATTTGTTGTCGCCTACATAGATGAATCTTTCAACTTCATTTGGCTTTCGTCTATTCAGACAATCCTGCATAGACACACTTAAATGAGTAGTGGCACCGAAATCAATCCACTGAGTATGTCTAGGTATTGAAACTAAATTAACCTTAGAACAAACCAAAGTGATAAACGTACATTTTTTACACGCTATGCGTGGTATTTTGTTCAATTCCTCTTCAAGTGTTCCATAATTCCACAAAAGTAACATCCAGATGATTCATCCATTTCGGGTTTTTACTATTTCTTTTGAGCTGGACCGGGGTGCAACTTCCTTATTCTTTCTTTTCTTGAAATTGGCAAATGAGCGCTTTCTGTTTTGTCTTATCTCAGCCTTTCTTCTTCTTGCATACAGTATGAAATGAACTTATTAAAAGTCCATTTCTTCTTTTGATAGTTATAACTGACCTTAATTGATTGAATTGTACAAAAAAAAAGATATCTAAACTAAATGCACAAGCAAATCATCAGACAGCTCAAGCTTTAGTGCCCTTAGTTTTGAATTAATATGAGACATATCCATGATGTACTCCTTTATGTCTCATTTGCCCTTATAGTTTAATGAAACTAAGTTCTTCACTAAGTTCACCAGAAGCATACTAGTTTTAGCCTTATCACTTTTCCCAAAGCATTTTTCAATTTCATCAAGAAACTCTTTGGCAGTAATTACTTTATCAGACACATCGCCCTGAATGATTATGGAATTCAACGCTTCATGATCATAAGAATCATATGGTTTGAACAATCCAATTTATTAAAGTTTTGTTTTTCATCAGCAAAACTTTTATCCATAAATGTTGCGGGTTGTTAAGTGCTTAATCCAATGTCTAAGTCCATGAAGCTTAAAACGATCTAAATACTCCATAAATAAACTAAGCTAGCAGTGGAAACTATGTTGCGCAGCGATTAAACCCATACTTGATCACAACAAACAAATTCAAATATATTATGTATTAAGCTGTAAAAACAATTTTCCGTATTTTTATTTTTCTATTTTTTTGTTGTTTTTCTTTTAAAGTATGAATGCACCAAGCATATAAAAAATCAAACATACAAAAATAATAAAAAAAAAATGCAAGTGATTTCTACCTAAAAAACAAATAAGCAGATGTGATGCATGCATAAATCAATATCACATGAAGATAAAGCATGAGCATGCATCAAAAAAACCTAATCAGTTAGGTAAGCAAATGCTCTTACCTTTAAGAGCACCGTGATATATTTCAAAAATTTTCAGATCATTTTTCTTCACCAAAACTTACCTAGTGACAAGACTGTTGACCTATGATTTAATATAACTCCACTTGTTTTGATTATAACAAACAATACACTTATATTTCTAATAAGTTTTGTTTGTTGAGCTTTTCATGAATATATCTTCTTTAGCATTCAAAGACTCAAATCGTCATCCATTGAAGAACAAGAAATCAAAAGAGACTCGAAGAGAACAAGAACAAGAACTTTGTTTGTTGAGCTTTTCATGAAT
>CAIGRR010479508.1:0-10490 GCA_903798365.1 Fraxinus sp. 1973-6204 | reverse complement strand
CTAATTTATAACACATTATCAACACGACGAACTTGCTGTTAATTACAAGACTTTTCTTATCGACCATGGAAATTAGATTAATCTTGGCATGATTCCCTGCTATCAGAACATTCTCAAAGTTCATATGGAAGTTGCCTTTGTTGATAATTCATGTCACGTAACGCATTAGATGGTTAAATGATGGAAGATATGGGGCTATTTAAAGCATTGAAACGAAGAATGGGTTAGGTCAATTTGCATCAATAGAGATTGATAGGTAATAATAACCACTGGTCTGTACATTAAAATTTTTACTACGCCTATAGGCTTTGAACATCAAAACAATGCGCGTGTTTAATGCATTTGTATTCCGTACTTTGTGATAGTACAATCCAGAAATGGACTAGTCAAATCGTTCCCAATCCTGAGTTACCTTAGTAGAAGATGGTCCATTGGGCATGGGCATGGCATTTACACTTCCAGAACCAGATTCAAATGTCGCCCACTCAGTCGAAACTGAAACAGAATTGTAGGTGTTGCTAAAGGGATTGGAGTTCTTTGACTTAAGGATGTCCATTGTCTCCACAAAGCTCTGGATACGGCGCACCTGAATGAAATATATATATGTTAGTGCTGTAGATTTCCTCGGCAAAATACCCAGGATTGTATAGAAGTAACTTCCATAATTAACTGAGAGATCTATTTAGTAAGAGCGAACCATATTCATCAGCAAATGTATTCATAAAATTAGTAACAATTTTATCCATTCCTGCACTGTGACTTCAAGTTATTTATTTAGTTTATAAGAAACGCAATTTTATTAAGAAGTAACCCTGCAATTGTTAAGAGTTCTAATGCTGATAACTGAAGAGAAAGAAACGCCCATGAACTCATCCAACTAATCAAATTGATTTGGATAGGGAAGAAAGAAAAGCAACTAATTTTAGCAGATTGAATGTCAGATTGAGTCCAATAGCCCGTCGTATATCTCGCTACTATGATTGGCTATTACAGAGGAATGTCAATTGATGATGCTCATGACACCAATTGGGGGGTTTCGAGAGTATATTAAATATCATTGTTGAGAGAGCAACAAATTCCACAATTACTACCACCAGCAGATTTCAGATATGGATTGCACATGTACGAGGGTTTCAATTAGTTCAAGGAAATCCCAGGTTTAGATTTGATTTATTTGATTGTCGTAGAAGGTTTCGCATTTGAATTTGAGTGGTCAGGGTGTTGGACAGTAATGTAATGAGGAATTGAATAAACACAGTGGTAGTAGTCGGAGGAGGTGGTGCTGGTGGTTATGCTCATATTGGGGTGGTAATGGGGAGGGTATTTTTGTGTGGTTGTGCACATGGTCAGTAGCGGTAATAGAAAGGAACTGCGGAAGCAGAGTTTTTGATTTAGGCTATTGGGAGTTGGAACAATATCTTTCATATTTCCTATTCACTTTGAAGTTCTAATTAGAGTAACTGAGTTATTTAATTATCAAATGAATATCACATGGTCAATTATGCTGAAAAACTGGAATAGCTCACATTATTGATTTGAGGGTTTAGCAATGAAATTGAAGGGCTAGGGAATAGGGAGTCACCAAGTGAATGAGCGATTGTTCAAGAAGACAGAATACATTTTTACATGTAGAGAAAAGATGAGAAGGCTTATACTCCCATTTGAAACCAAAACATAACTACATATGCAGAGTAGACAACTAACCTCCATCTTCCTTTGCACTTTCCCTTCTCCTTCAGCTTCAATGCTGTCCAGTTTAAGCAAGTGTCTCATAAGCATCTCTGTTACATAAACAATATCCTTATCATCAATCTTGGTTCCACCATCCACAACAGCTTGCAATGCAGACATCTGTTGTTCAATAACACCAAGCCACTTACTTATACAGTGTCCAAAGAAACAAAAGAAGCCAATAGGAAAAACAAAAAACAGAAAAATATACTGAGAAGAGATCAACCTGTTCAGAAAGCTTGTCAACTTCTTTTCTGATTTCAGCAACAGCAGCACCTCCTTTTGAAACCACACTTGTTTGGGCAACTTCTACAGGTCTTTCCTCTGTGCATGTCATATCCTCAATGAGTAACACCTTTGACATATCCTTCACACCTGCGAACTGAAGATGTTCATTATCTTCTTTTTCTTTTCCTCTGAACAAAAGCTTGTGCATCTCAGGATCCAAACCAATATTTTGGGTAACCACTAATTTCAGATCACCTGCATTCAAAAGCAAATATATCATAAGCATGCGGTGTGGTGACTCATGACCCCAGTAAAACAGGAACCAGCAAGGATCTCAAAAAGAGTTTCCCAGCCAAAAATAAATGAATTTGACATAGCAAGAAGAACCTGGTAATACAGATCAATTCAACAAGGCCATAAATTGCCACCTGCTGCTAGTGTTATTTTATTTGAGTACCAACAAAGGCAAATCTAATTTTCCTCACAAAAGTCAAAACA
This sequence comes from Fraxinus sp. 1973-6204, assembly GCA_903798365.1. NCBI lineage: Eukaryota > Viridiplantae > Streptophyta > Magnoliopsida > Lamiales > Oleaceae > Fraxinus > Fraxinus sp. 1973-6204. Next base: position 8,033 of record CAIGRR010479508.1, on the reverse strand, counting down.
GATAGAAACTCTAGGACTAAATATTGATATGATAAAACTTCAAAAAATTAGAAAGGAGAAAGGAATCAATCATACACTCGTTGACTCCATACAAACGGAGGATTTTGTATGGGCGCAGTGGGGGCAGCTGCCTCCATGCTGATCGTAAAATAAATGATATACGAATTATAAAATTTAGATTTTACAATTTTGTCCCGACATTTAACCTTTGTATGTGAAAATGCTAAGGATCTATCATCTAAGGCCAACACAGTAATTTAGCAAAAAAAAAACAGAAAGAGAGAGAGAGAGAGAGAGAAAGAGAAATTCACTTACCTTACATACCCACTTTCTATCATTCGCTCGTCCCCACTCTGGAAGAAATAACCTGTCACCGAGAGAATCTCTGGTGACTGGTAAGTTTTCCCTTTTCCGTTTTCTTAAATTAAAGAGTTACATTTTGGGTCAGGAAAAAAAATCTGAGTTTTGAGGCCACTGTACCCTTTGGGGATTCTTAGTTGCCTTCAGATATAAAAGAGGTAATTTGGCTTTTCATGGTTTTCTTGGCACTTTTATTATTTATATCTTGCTCAATGCTTGAGAAATTTGTGAAGCATGTTTGGGAATTGTTTATATTGTGGGTCTCTCAAAATATGTTGATAAAAAGTGGCTTTAATATTTATATACAATTTATAAACATGAGCCAAACATAGGCTAATAATTTATAGAGCTTTTTCCCAAACGAAATAAGAATAATAGATTCATAAGATTCTGCAAATTAGGCAAAATGAGCCATTCATTTCTAAAGTTCATTTCATTTTATACATATATAAGATTCCTTCCCTTTCACCTTTAAATGCAATAAAAACAGGTAAAGAACCCAAATAAAGCATTACAATCATAATCAATAAAAGTAACAAAAATAAATAACATTCTATTGCACAAAAGAGAGAAAACTCAGAGCCAATTTCACAATTTGTATACTGGAAATGAAAAGGCCAAGAAAAACAAAATGCTTAAGATTGAAGGAAAAGGGGGATATTCTATCCATCATCGCATTCAAGAACAAAAGCACTCACTTTAGCTCCAAAATAACTATGCAGATTTACAGAAGGGAACACCAAACAAAATAAATAGACAGAAATGTTGGCTGAATTAAATTTCTCGAGACAGTCTACTATAACGAATGTGTGATTGACATGTATCTTATTGAGTTTTGCCCTTTTACTATTCTCCTTTAGTTCAGCCTCCATTTGAAGTTTTAGTAATATGTATTTTTGTTGGTTTACAGTTGTTATTTGACTCAATAATGGAGAAATTTCTTATGTTTATCTCATTTTGGTTTACATTAATAAGTACATCGATATTTTATTATAGAACTTCAGATTGAAATTCATATTAGCACTTAATTTGCCTCCTAGATCCGCCCCAACTTACAAAGACAGCTACACTGTCTAGAAGCACATACTGATTCCCGAAAACTATAACTAAACAAATAACATGAATAAAACCTAAAAACCAAGTATGGCCCAAAAATTATTCACCGCATATCAAATAAACAATCATAGATTCCCATTATATACAAGGCCAAGTATACAGTAATACCAAAGCAAAAACAAACTGTGCCGTGTAGACTAAAAATATTATTAAACCCTCGAACCATTAATACAGAGAAATAATAAGGATGTCCCTAAATCCTTAAGAAGGAGAAAATACCAAAAGTAGAGTTAGCGGGTACGACGACGTCGTGCAGGTTTTGCCCATGTGAAACCGTGATCCTTATGGAGCTAGGCCCATGATCAGAAGCGGCATCCTCTTCTCTCTTGTGAACAACAATATTGCTGTTTTTTTGGTTCTCTGGGATTGAATTTGAGCCCTTCATCACGGAATCTGGTAGGGCTTTGCAGAGTGAAACAAAAATTAAGATGTGTAGATTTGAATGTTTGGGTGAAAAGCTAAGGAGGGGAGTCCTTTTCAAATAACAGACGGTTGGTGGATTTGCTTCTGATGGACAATTACAGGACGATTATAATTAATTAATTAATTAATTGTAAGACAAAATGTCACAAAATTGACTAGTGATGGTCAAAAGGTTAGCGAAATTTGCGAATTTCACCCTAAACTTTAAAGTTCTTACTAATCCATCTTCTAATCTACAAAATTGACGGAACTCATCCCCAACCTTTAGCAGCCCTTGCACAATTCATCCGTTTAAAGAATTTCTATCAATGGAGGTGTTGAAACACCACGTAGGTTGTGTATGACATAATCACTAGTTAACATGGACGTAAGTTGTCAAATGTTACTGTACTGAAAGACTGGGACCCAACTCCAAAACAATTGGGGACTAATTGGATGACTTAGATAGGTTGAAGTCCTCCCTTACAATATTTCCAAAATTTTAATAAATCAAATTATTATGATTTAAAAACTTCTCATTCTCGGTTTATAAAGGCTGGGTTTCAATCCAAAAAATAAAATACAGCTAAGATGATAAATTCAAGTTGGGTAATTGTTTGGGTATTTAACCTATCATTTAAAGTCAACTAAACTGTGTTTGTAACCCCACTGGGGATGAATAACATTACTCAAAAACAAATAGACATTTCTAAAGTATTGGATTGGTCCCAAGACTTTGCATTGTGTTTGAAAAGTTCCTAAATTTTAAATTGGACTACAATAGTCCTTAACTTTGAGTCATGTACCACATTAGTCCTAAAAAAGAATTTTGTCCAAAATTACTAACTAACGTCCTACCTGAAAAATAAATTAATGATGTGGCATCGCATTTGAAGTTACTTTGACACTTGAATGCCAGTAAGGATAACTTGCATCTTTTTCTTGGAAAATACGCTTTTAATCCATTTGTAGCTTGAAAGCACTTTGAAAAAAAATGTAAATTTATCTTTGTTGGCATATTAGACATCAAAGTAATGTCAGTGGGATACCACGTTATCAATATGTCGTTCAGGTAGGACAGAATTCATTTTTTAGACTAAACGATGATTATGGTCCAATTTAAATTAATGGATATTTTTCGCACATATTGTAGAGTTTGGGAACCATTCAAGTTTTTTATCCTCGTTGATTTTGATATTGCATATGCGTTGTCTCCGACTTGAATTTGATATTTTATGTATTCAAATTTTAGAGGACTTAAGAGTGTTACCATGCCTCTATGTCGAGTTCTAGCCTCTTCAACAACTCTTAAGGCTATGATCTCATTATAGCCTTATTCTTGGAATATTGAGTTAGTTCTTATAAAAATAGTTAGACTTACAATATAATATGTGAGAGTGGTTAAATGTCCGATAAAAACCTGTTAGTTCTCAAACAATACCAAGTCCGAGGAGCATCTGATTCTATGTTAACCCCATAGCCATAGATGGCACAACATATAACAATTAACAATCTGCACATTCTTTATCTTTTTCTTATGTAAATTTATTAAATCGTATTGTAGCTCAAATATATAGATTTCGTGTCACTAGTCCTTGTTTGATAGTCTCTACTTTATCATAAAATAATATTTTCTACAATAGTTACGAGCTAAATGTCATGGTGTGTAGTCATATCACTTCAAATCCATCTGTTCCTTCCAAATCTTCTCTCCAAATCAATTTGTACTAGTAAATTAGACATATGTCATTCAAGATAGCAATGAAAATCAAATTCTCAACAAGTGACTGCATGGGGAAAAAAAAAAAAAGGGCTATCGAATGGATCAGCAATATTGAATTAAAATAACACTGCAGAAAAAAAAAATTAAAAACATTTTTAAAATGCCAAAATAAAGGGTGTCAAAGAGGGGCTAAATCACACATGAATTCTAGCATAGATCAAATTTAACATGTTAATGGTATTAATTACCTTAAGGCCATCTTCGATCCTACACCAAAATTTGCACCATTTTACACTAAATCTTACACAATTTTGTACCAAATTGAAAATCGTCTACAACCCATTATAACAAAAGTTGCACAAAATAAATAGTGTTTAATAATTTTCTTCACTTTATAATTCTTAAAAATTTATTTATTTATTACTACATAAATTATTAAATAAATAATTACGTTGAATTCATTAATAAATTTAAAAATGTAGTACAATTAGTAGAAATGCAACTAAGAAAATATTAAATCATAATATTGAAAAATAGTGTAATACATTTCGAATATCAAAATCATGATATTACAAAATCGAAATAGTAATCACAATTGATTATTATTGATTAAATGACTAAAATTTATTCATAATAATAATAATAATTGTAGTGGTAAAAATTGTTCCACTAGCTCAAGTCCAAAAAATAAGGTCCATAGGTGGCCTACTTGATAAACACACTATCTTTTGGCCTAATTCGTTATGTCATTCGAGCCAAATAAGACCAACGTTTCAATTCGCAATCCCTAATAAATTATCTTCAAGATAAATCACACTATGATTTGACCAGATCAAATTGGAGTTATCTGAAAACAAATTGGGTATCTCAACCGAATAAATCTAATCAGATTCAGTTCCAACCAACAAATCTTGCAGAGTCCTCTTCAATCCCGCCTAGAAGGTTATTCCACTGCTATAAATTATGTGGTCAGTCTTACGTTCAGGTACAGAAACAAATACCACTCTACTCTAAATAACTTCTTCTTTCTTTTGGTCTAGTATTACTAAAATTCTTGAAAAGCTTTTCTGACTTGANAAATCTAATCAGATTCAGTTCCAACCAACAAATCTTGCAGAGTCCTCTTCAATCCCGCCTAGAAGGTTATTCCACTGCTATAAATTATGTGGTCAGTCTTACGTTCAGGTACAGAAACAAATACCACTCTACTCTAAATAACTTCTTCTTTCTTTTGGTCTAGTATTACTAAAATTCTTGAAAAGCTTTTCTGACTTGACCGTCGGAGGGTCTTCGGCCGACACCATACCGGTGTCCTCTTGAGATCTTTTGCGGTCTTTCTTCTTTGTTCTACTTTTTCGCAGGATTGCTAGTGGTCTGACCGTCTCGATTTTCTCAATTGTAGAATCCACAGTCTACAATAATAATAATAATAAATTAAAATTTATTGTATAATAAAATGGACAAATATGCCCTTAACAAAAATTGATGGAACGTGGAAGAGAGGGGTTTAACCATTTTGGTGCAAAATGGTGCAATGGGTTGGAGAAGATTTGAACCAAAAATTTGGTGCATTTGGTGAATTATGGTGTAATGGGGATGGGTTGAAGATGATCTAACAACACACATTTTTAACTTATTCAATGCAGTAAATAATAATTCTCAGGTGAGTTGATCTCACTAACTAATTTTTGGTGATTTTAACTCAATACCGTACTCGTAACTTTAAAATTAAATTATAATATATATATATATATATAATTGTTTAATTATTCGGCAAAGTTTTTAGTTGAACTTGATAAATTGATGAATTTAACCTGTAAAATTTAACATTAATTTCTAGATATTTCAACGTAATTGGAATTTGGATCGCAATATCATAGTTTCGGATCTTGAAACCAATTGTTGATGGATGGTCCGACACGTTATTCGGGTACATTATACCATCCCCCGCATATTTACACATCAATAATGCTATTTGTATATAAGGGGGTGACAAAAAGGTTGACAAAATGCCATTTGTCACCCCCTGTTGGAGAGCATGACTCATTTACACATGCCAACTTGTCGGATTATTCTACTACCAAACCTATTTGACCAGAACTCTCCACTGCTTTCCATCCACATACAACGTGTCATCAAATGGGGAAATTCTATTGCCAACTCGAAACTTCCTCGGACACGTGTCGACGAACCATAAAGCCAGAAAACAAACCCCACATCTATATACAGGAGTAATTCCTGTACTGTTTTATCCAATTTTGTCCGAAGAGAAGTCAAAGAAGGTGCAAGAAATGGCAAATCCAAGTGATGAATTCAGGCTTGTATCTCCTCATATAGATCACGAGGGAAGATTGCCTAGGCAGTACACCGGCGAGGGACAAGGCGCCAAGAAGAACATATCGCCACCACTCGAGTGGTACGATCCTTGTTTGGCATAATCATTTTTATTTACTTGTGGAAGTCACAAGTGTTATTCATTTATTCATCCTTTATTTTTATCTATTTATAATCAAACCGGATTATAGACCATTCCTAAACATGAATTTAGGTATATTTATTTTAATCTTGTCTTTCAACAGGTACAACTTGCCAGAAGGGACAAAAAGCTTGGCGTTGTTGGTGGAGGATCTTGATGGGGGGGAACCTGATGGACCAATTGTGCCGTGGGTTCATTGGGTAGTAGTGAATATACCCCCGACATTGAAGGGGTTGCCGGAGGGGTTTTCCGGTAAAGGAGAAGAGTTGGGAGGAGAGTATAGTAAGATTAAGGAAGGGATTCATTATTGGAAGCAGCCGGGATGGCGTGGGCCGGTGCTGCCACATCATGGGCATAGATTCCAGTTCAAGCTTTATGCCTTGGATGACGAGCTTCATCTTGGAAATAAGGTATCGGATGAACAAGTTTATTTCGTGTATCACAGTCTCATCATCCTATGAACTTTGAATGCGTTCTCCCCAATGAACCTATAATCATATAGATGGATAGCATTATTCATTGAGAATGGCTTTCATCCATGCTATTGATAGAAGAATAATGCTCCTTGGACTGGACAGAGTAATGTGACGGATAATAATTGGATGTTGTGTTTTTATTATTTTAAATTGTCCAATCATAGGTGTGACACTTTTAAGCCCGCATGATTGTTGATAGAATAACATGATCTTGTTGTCTTTTACAGGTGACAAAGGAGAAGATGTTGGAGGCAATTGAAGGACGTGTGCTAGGGGAGGCTGTTTTAATGGCAAAATTCTGATATGGATTGAACTCTTTACTCCCTGCATTTTCTAAGGTGTGTAATAGAAAGTGACAATTTGAAATATTTTACTGACTTCTCGTAGTAGCATGTTTTAATGTCTCGAGTATATGATTGCAATATGGCAAGTTTGTAGAGAATCATATCTTGTCAATATGTACTCAGCTGGAATAAGAAAATGTCATTTTCTGAAGCGTAATTTGATGTTAATTGTTACAATTTCCCCTATGAATTGTTGTGCATCTATAAAGTAAGACCAGACTAAAGAGAAGTTGATACCTTAACGCCTTTACGGTTGATAGAAAAAGTTAATAGGTTGTTAATGGGTCCGTGAACGTCTGGGCGGCCGTATTACAGACCAACTCCCCATGAGCACATCCTTGTTAAGTTCACGTTTGGTACCAATTAAAGTTTTAATTTAAATTTAAGTTAAAGTCAATAATTAATCTTAATTAAATAGTTTATATGTCTCACAAATTTTCAATCACACATTTCGTCAACTTTTATAAAATTTGCTTAAATTTTAATTTTAATCCCAACAAATCGGGGTGTTAGGAAGGATATTGGGCATAATTCAACCTAACAAAATCAGCTTGTTATGGGAGGATTGCCCTCACCTTATTAAATGAATGGTGTAAATATCATCACTCTCACGTACAGTGTGGACCATGCCAAATACTATGAACAAATCGATATTGGATGCACTCAACATTATAAAATTGGGTCTGCTCTGATACCATGTTAGGAAGGATATTGGGTTTAATTCAATCTAACATAATCAACTAGTTAGGGAAGGATTGTTCTCACCTTATTAAGTGGATCGCGTAAATATTATCAGGTGGGACTATAATATGGGGCTAAGTGATTGTAGTTAGTAAATGCCTATTGAGCAACTTGTGAAGACAAATGGTTGTGACGCCACAAGTTCAAGTAATACAGCTAGCTAGCCTTTGGAACTCATTTTTTATCCTGTGACGATTAAGAAAATATGGGTTTTGTCTTCAAGTTTCGTGATTCGAAAAGAAAACAATGTTTTATTGGTGTGGACTTTGTGAGTGAGAGAGAAGTCGGAGAATATCATAGTGGATTGAGCAAGTGCGAGCAGCGAGATAATACAAAATGTTATTGCATTCCAAAATGTTTCTCGATCAAGCTATTTGTTACAAAAACAAGCCAAT
>CAIGRR010479465.1:0-11901 GCA_903798365.1 Fraxinus sp. 1973-6204 | reverse complement strand
TAGCGCGCTATTTAGAACAATGGTTATAGGTTTTATGTTTTGTTTGTGGATGATTTTTCACATTTTTCATGGTTCTATCCTCTTCATTCCAAGTTTGAATTCTATGACGTCTTCCTTTGTTTTCAATATTTTGTACAAAATCAATTTACATGCACCATCAAATCTTTTTCAGTGTGATGGTGGTGCTGAATTCACAAGTGCTAAATTTCAAGCATATCTCTCTGCTTGTGGCATCCAATAGAAAATTTCTTATCCTTACACTCCAGCCCAAAATGGTTGTGCTAAGCGAAAGTATTGGCATATAACTGAATCCGGTCTTTCTCTTATGTTCCATGCCCAAGCTCCATCTTCTTTGTAGGTTGATGCATTCTCCACTGCTGTGTATATCATTAATCGACTCCCAACTCCAACTTTTGATAGTAAATCTCCCTATCCGATTCTGTATGGTAAGCATCCTTCCTATTCTCTCTTTCGCACATTTGGATGCTTGTGTTATCACTATTTGCGCCCTTATGCTGAACAGAAGCTTGCTCCTAAATCTACCACTTGCATTTTCATTGGCTATAGTCCACTTCACAAGGGTTTTCGATGCCTAGACAGGTCTACCAATCGGGTTTATGTTTCTCGTCATACGATATTTAACAAAACTTCCTTTCCCTTTGCGGGCCATGTTAAAAAGACTATTGGTCAATTTCTGATTTTGTCACCTTTTGTGACTCTGACCCCCTATATTTCATCATCTTCTTCTAGTTCTTTGTCTTCTACAGATACTCTGTCATCACAAGTACATTGCTCATGCCCTCTTGATGATCCTGAACCACCTGTGGTCTTGACTCCTCCAAATAATGTTTCTTCTACTTCTCAAGACACTCTCCAAGAGCCTTCCATTCCTTCTATTATTCAGGATCTTTCTGTGAAAACTCCAATAGTTGCTTATGCACCATCGTCACCTCATTCTTCATCCGCTTGAGGAAAAGATGGAATTTCAAAGCCTACAGCCTACCATGCTCTTAATGGCTTACCGAGACTCATTTATTTCAATTATTACTTGCTCTCAAAGAGCTACGAAGGTTTAAATCCGCTACAAAACATCCTGAATGGATTGCTGCCATGGATGAGGAAATTCAGGTTCTTCAAACAAACCAAACTTAAGTTTTAGTTCCTCGTCCTTTTGGTAAAAATGTAATTGACTGTAAATAGGTCTTCAAGACCAAATTATTACCTGATGGCTCGGTGGAGCACTATAAAGCATGCCTAGTGGCAAAAGTTTATACTCAACGCCCTGGCTTGGACTTTGATGAGACCTTTAGCCCTGTTGTTAAAGTCTCTATCTACAGTACGAATCATGCTTTCCTTTGCTGTAACTCATGGTTGGCCACTCCGGCAACTCGATGTAAAGAATGCATTTTTTCACGGGCAACTTACAGTGGAAGTCTTTATGGAACAACCCCCTGGTTAGACTGATAAATCAATTTTCAGATCATGTCTGTCTTCTAAAAAAGACCATTTATGTGTTGAAACAAGCTCCATGTGCTTGGTTTCAGTGATTTATCTCTTACCTTCTTCGCTTGGGGTTCCTTTGTAGCAATGTCGACTCCTCCTTATTCACATTGCATAAAACTGATGGAGTTCTTTATCTGTTGGTTTATGTGGATGATATTGTTGTCACTAGCAGCAACTCCAGAATGCTTGATTTTTTCATTAAACGGCTTAGTGCTGATTTTGCTATGAAGGACTTGGGTGATTTGCACTATTTCTTGGGCATCGAAGTTCAACATATTGATCCTGGTTTGTTCCTCACATAGACCAAGTATGAACTTGATTTCCTCCATTGCATAGGCATGGCTGAATGTAAACCAGTTTCTACTCCTATGGTGTTTGGTCAGCATCTTTCTAGTAAAGGTACTCTCATGTCTAATCCTACAGCTTATCGCTCACTTGTTGGTTCTCTCCAATATCTAGTGATTACGCGACCAGATCTTGCTCATAACGTTAACATAGTGTGCCAGTTTATGCATGCACCCACTGAAGATCATTATCGGGCTGCTAAACGCATTTTGCATTATGTGAAAGGTACTCTCACATGTGGCTTGAATATTTATGCCTATAGCTCCCTTTCTATAATAGCCTACTCCGACCTTGTCGTTCTATTTCGGGCTTTGCAGTTTTCTTTAGTCGTAATTTGATCTCTTGGAGTACTAAGAAATAACCAACTGTTTCTTGCTCAAGTGCAGAATCAGAATATCGTTCTCTGGCCTCTACAGCAGTTGAAGTGGCTTGGCTATGCAACTTGCTTCATGATCTTAAGATTTCAATTTCTGGTCCAGTCACCATCCTGTGTTGTAACAAGAGTGCAATTTTTATGTCTGCAAATCTCTCTTCTCAGCCTCGTTCCAAACATATTCTGCTGGAGTAATCAAGGTTTAATTTATTCCATCAAATCTTCGTATTGCTAATGTGTTCACAAAGAGCTTGTCGTGCTCTCATTTTAATTTCCTACGATCCAAGCTCACTTTTTCTCCTTCATCCGCAGTTAGCTTGAGGGGGGATATTGAGAGTATTGCTAAATCATTGCCAACAAACTCGTTAACTCTTCTTGTGAATGATATCAAATCCTATAAAGAAGGAAAGACTTGAGACCAATACATATTAGGCAACTCATTGTACACTTATAGCTCCTTCCATATTGTTCTGTATTTCCAAATATATGTACAATTGTTTTAATATAAATATACATACAATCTCATGTTATCAGAATATTATTTTTTATTCTTCCTTTGCTGGGTTTCTAAAACCTTATCAAAAATGACAACTCGTTTTGTTACTTATTTATCGAAATTAGTATATTCATCCCATACATGATCAATTAATGCATCTTGAAGTGCAAAGTGCACATCTACATCCTTTATTTGTCTATGTCGAGTAAGGAATTATTGAAATTGGATATTTTCATCTACAACTATCTCAAATTTCGAAGCCGGCTCTTTCATCGAATCTTCAATTTGTACATAAACTTTTAACTTTTTAATGAAGAATTTTAATTTATTGTATCAATAATTATTACTTATTAATGTATTATTGCTTATGGAACCATTATCGGTAATTAAACTAATACAAAATTAAAACTTGAGTGATATGTTTGAGAAAGAATGTGACTAAAACAAACTCTACTAAAAAATTGGATGACCCCTAGTTCCTTTTACCTTTTATGTTTTTCCCCAACCAGAATCCGACTAATCTACTTTAGTATTTATTTAGCCTAAAACGAATAGGCTGGCACCGAATTTCTTCTAAATGGATTAGAATTTAAAATTACTCTTTTATTTAAAACGAAAAATAATTTCAAATACTTTAACAACAATAATACATCATAGAGTTTTTCCTTTTCTTTTTATTTCTTTTTATGAACTTGGTGGGCTAATATATAATTAAAAAATAAAAAAAAGCCTGCTCATTAATTAAACCATTAATGCAAAGGGGTGAAATTTGTCATCGTGTACAATGATGTCGCCTACAACATACATATGAAGGCATTAATTAACAATTAATCAAGTTTATATTTTTGGTTCTTGAAAGCGGTCAAGCCCGGTACGTTCGTAGATGTTCGGCACGACTTACAATTCTTGACAAGTGAGAACATCCAAAAAAAAAAAAAAATTAAATCTCTACTCGTTCTAGCTGAGTTCATCAATTTTTAATTTTGTATTGTTTTGATAAAATCAAAAAATTGTGCGAGCTCAAGCGTGAAATCAAGAACAATCTATATCAAGTTGAGTTTAGAATGGATTTAAGAAGCGTCGAGTCGTCTCATATTTACACTCCATTTAAATATAATTTAATTAAAATTAAATATTAATTTCAATCACACATTCATACTTACGGCTTATTATTATTATTATTATTATTATTATTATTATTATTATTTACATAACTCATTATTATTTATTTTTTATAAATTAATTTATAAATTTGTCAAACGAAAACTTAAATAGATTGATCCACACTATTACACCTTGTAAATGCACGAAAAAGTTAGACAGAATCACCTTACATAGATATGGCAACGGGGCGGGTATGAGACGGGTTGTCCATTCCCATCTTTGTCCTGTCGACCATTTTTGCCACCTTGCTCTGTCTCCATATCCGATTAAAGCGAGACAGGACGGGTTTGGGACGAGAACGGGGTTGGGCGGAGTAAGTCTCTTGTCCCATTTATCACTCCATTTATTATTTCTTTATTTTATTCTTCTCTTTTTTTTTTTAAATATCTTTAGTTNTAGATATGGCAACGGGGCGGGTATGAGACGGGTTGTCCATTCCCATCTTTGTCCTGTCGACCATTTTTGCCACCTTGCTCTGTCTCCATATCCGATTAAAGCGAGACAGGACGGGTTTGGGACGAGAACGGGGTTGGGCGGAGTAAGTCTCTTGTCCCATTTATCACTCCATTTATTATTTCTTTATTTTATTCTTCTCTTTTTTTTTTTAAATATCTTTAGTTAGTAAATATTATTACTTTTTTTTTTTCCAATATATGTTATGAACAACTTATGTTATCTTTAAAAATAATGATAACTTTTTTATGTTTCTTTTATAAAAAGTTGAAATTTGAAATTAACTTTAAATGGGAGGATAGGGAGGTGGGGATTATGTTTGTAACGACCCGGGTCCCACTTAATGGGCTGTCCAGCCGTTAGATCGACGACGTACTGTTCCCACTGTACCAACATGGGTCTTTTCAGCATACTTTGTCCTCACTCGTACGCTCCCCAAGAAAACTTCCCAGGGGGTCACCCACCATGGAATTGCTCCAAGCCAAGCACGCTTAACTGTGAAGTTTCTAACGATGGACNTTTTAGCATACTTTGTCGTCACTCGCACGCTCCCGGAGAAAACTTCCAAGGGGACGGTCGCCCATCATGGAATTACTCCAAGTCAAGCACGCTTTATTGTGGAGTTTCTAACGATGGACTTCCGGAAAAGAAGGTGCACCTTGTTGGTATGAGTAGTACATATGAAATCTTTTTAAGTTTTCCTGGTCTGAGTATTACAATCACCCCTCGTTAGACTCGCGACGTCCTCGCCGCGCTTGATCTATCTGAGGATCCGTTGCTAGACGTTGGGATTCTAGAGGTGGCTCCTAAGGGTTCAAGAGGTGGCTCCCCGCCCTATGGCGTAGCACTTTGTCACGCATAACACTTAGTTCTCGATTTTCGACTGACAACATGGCTCTGATACCATTTGTAACGACTCAAGTCCCACTTAACGGGTTGTCATGACCGTTAGATGGACGACGTACTGTTTCCACTGTACCAATATGGGTCTTTTCAGCATACCTTGTCCTCACTCACACGCTCCCCGAGAAAACTTCCCAGGGGGTCACCCATCATGGAATTGCTCCAAGTCAAGCAAGCTTAACTGTGGAGTTTCTAACGATGGACTTCCGAAAAAAAAGGTGCATCTTGTTGGTATGAGTAGTACCTATCAAATCTTTTAAAACTTTCCTGGTCTGGGTATTACAATGTTTCTCGTACCCTTTTTGAGACAATGACCCATATCCCTTCCTTGCCCCATTTACCCGGTTAGGCAGAGTTAATCTCCGCCCCATTCGGAATGGGATCCACGGATATCGAGTCGAGCATATTTTTTTGCCATCCTAAACCTTACAATATGCTAAACGGCAAAAATTATTCAAAAATAATAATAATAAACATGGTTAGCTAACATTTGTTCAAATGTTGTTTTCAAAAAGTCGTGGGTCGTGAGTCATGTTCCGGGTCAAAACTATTTTTCTTTTTCTAATTCAAAAGCTTGATTAAATAATTATGACAATTTAAAGAAATTTCTATGTACACAATTCCGGTATAATACGTTCTAGATGAGAATGATAAATCAAAATAATTTTATTTTATTTTTCTGCATTAACCTAACATATTATCTGATAAATTAAATGAGTTTTTACACTTTTTTTTTTTTTCTGATTTGAGTGGAGAAGTGAGACTTTTTTTTCTACGTCATAAATATTCTAATATTTTTCATTTCCATCTAAAGACACATTCTTAACCATTGCTCGCTCGTCCTCTTCTAAACAAAACTAGTTCTTTATTCGAAAAGGTAATTTTAGTGAAATTCTATGTAGTTTGCAGCAAGTAAGAAAAATAAAACTTGAGAATATTTGTGATTATTATAATTGATAGAACAAAAATAAGTGAAAACTTTCAACTCATAATTTATAGATTCAAAGTCCAAAAATAAGAAGCCAAGCTATTCATAATGTGATCTAACAACTTAGGATTCTCCGAATTGTTCCTCAAATATTCCAATCAAAATTACATCCATTGATCAAAATACTTTGTAAAATAAAACTACGATACGTGAAGGTGAAGGGGTAAAATAATTAATTATGGCTTGCTTCCCAAGTATATAATTTATTACAAAAATAATCATCTTATTTTACATATTTGTTAAGTAAAATAAAAATATAAAAATCAAAAAGTTATATTGTATGGCATATTTGGCTTCCCTTAAAATTCAGTAGTATATTTTTAAGTGCTTATAAATCATGATTAATAAAGAATGTGTGGTTACATAAAAGTTTTAGATCCTAAGGATTGTGTCGTCGAAAATAATAGTGATTTATAGAAAAATACGTAGTTAAAAAGTATGAAGTTTTTTGAATTTAATTATACAAAATATTTTAGGTGAGAATGTATGATTGAAAATGAGAGTGAGAAAAAAAAATATTATGTTAATAATTGTCAAACAGGCAGCCTTTTTTCGGTTTATTTGTATGCATCACACGCAAATAAACATTTAATTTTTGACAATTTTTTAATAAAATTTTAGCAGATTTTAAATATGTTTTTGAAATGAGTGGTAAACTTGTTTGGTAAGCTGATCCAACGTGCTCAAATACTTTTCTTGATTCTCCAGAAGGACAAAATCAGTGTACTCACCCAGAATTCTTGAAAAAAACAACTGCAACTTTACTG
Organism: Fraxinus sp. 1973-6204; assembly: GCA_903798365.1. Classification (NCBI taxonomy): domain Eukaryota; kingdom Viridiplantae; phylum Streptophyta; class Magnoliopsida; order Lamiales; family Oleaceae; genus Fraxinus; species Fraxinus sp. 1973-6204. The sequence goes on along the minus strand of CAIGRR010479465.1, from coordinate 4,909 downwards.
TCTAAAGTTCTCTTTTCTTTTTGACAAATGATTGTCAAGGTTGTCATCAATTGTTTTACAACTAACTTTATTGTTTCTTTTTCCCCAAGAAAAGAAAAGAAAAAGTATAAAGAAGCGATCACCCTATAACAATCCCCACAATCACCTATTTTTCTCCCACCCGCTTTCTATTAAGTTTCAACTCAGCTTTCACTCTCTTTCTAATACAAATGGGCAAGATCAAGATTGGAATCAATGGTATATTTTCTTGATTTGGTTCAATTCATCAGCATGTTCTGTTTTGCTTAAAAGCTGCTTATAGTTCATAATTTTTGCTTGGATTTGGTTTTTATCCTTAACATTTTTGGATCTTTCTAGAAATTGGTTTTTGAATATAGTGGTTAAAGTTTGATATTTTATTTCCTTTTATTTTAAATGGATTTTTAATCAGGATTTGGAAGGATTGGTCGTTTGGTCGCTAGAGTTGCTCTGCAGAGGGATGATGTAGAACTTGTTGCTGTTAATGATCCATTCATCACCACTGATTATATGGTATTGTTTCTATCAATCTATTTATGCAACGTATATGTATTTTCTCTCATTTTCTGGATGTTTTAATCTGATTTTAAAAATAAAAAAAACTGCAGACATACATGTTTAAGTATGATAGTGTGCACGGCCACTGGAAGCACAATGAGGTGAAGGTCAAGGATGAAAAGACCCTTCTTTTTGGTGATAATCCAGTCAGAGTTTTTGGGGTCAGGTAGGATTTTTGATTTCTCCATGTAAATTCTTGAAAACAGAAAATTATTCATTTTTTAATGATTGATTGGAAAATTTTAGGAACCCTGAGGATATTCCATGGGCCGAAACTGGTGCCGAGTTTGTCGTCGAGTCAACTGGAGTTTTCACTGACAAGGATAAGGCTGCTGCCCACTTGAAGGTCTTTTACTGATCAATCTTCTATGATATAATTGGTAGGGGGACGACTGGATAGTATTCGGTAGTATTAATGGAAAAAATAAGCTAACTCTTGTTTATTATACGGTGAAGTTTATGATCCTTTAGCCTTGTCGATTATTGTGTATCTTAGGTGGTCTAATGACATAGTTGTATTTTTGTTTATGTTTCAGTTGCATTACCATGAGAGTTTGTTTTAGCCATTTCGACATTTCTGTCTTGTTAACTTTGTCTTTGAACCCCGTGTGCTTACATCTGATTACATTTAATGATTATTTTACTTGTACATTCAGGTATACATGATGGGTGACATAATGCACAAGTTGCATTCTCTCATTGGTCGGTAGAAATTGCTTTTTTTTCATCGGCCAATGACGGAATGCCACTTGTGAATTATGTCATCCAGAGTGTACACCTAAGTGTACATGTATCTAAGCTCATAAGGTTGTTGAAATAACTATTTTAGCTTGGCCTAATGACTTTTTCTTCTTTTAATTGATGTACTTGTGTCATGCGAAGTTGGATCTACATGCTCTATATTTTAAATTTTCCATAGGCATTATTGTGTGTGGAGTTTATGGGTGTAACTAATTGATCGTGCTTTGTGTTGATCGAAAAAATCAGGGTGGTGCTAAGAAAGTTGTCATTTCGGCTCCAAGCAAAGACGCCCCCATGTTCGTTGTTGGTGTTAATGAGAAGGAATACAAGCCTGATCTAGACATTGTATCCAATGCTAGTTGCACGACTAATTGCCTTGCTACACTGGCCAAGGTTTCGGATTTACTCTTGATTTGGTCTCTATTAGCAGCTGTCTGCTGATTTGTCGTCTCTTCTAAAGTTATTTGTTTTGGTACAAATTCTGGCAGGTCATAAATGATAGGTTTGGTATTGTTGAGGGTCTCATGACCACCATTCACTCCATTACTGGTGAGTGGTTGATCGGTTATGTGTGGATTGGAAATATAAGTCCCAAGCATGAATGATGACACATTTATTTTTTTTTCCATTGAAATAATTTAGCTAGTCAAAAGACCGTTGATGGTCCATCAAACAAGGACTGGAGAGGTGGAAGAGCTGCGTCTTTCAACATCATTCCCAGCAGCACTGGAGCTGCCAAGGTAATTAATTATTGAAGTCTAACGTGGACAATAACATCAAAATTTGTTTAGTTGGCTAGTCTGATTCTCTATCCAAATGTGTAGGCTGTTGGTAAAGTGCTTCCATCCCTAAACGGGAAGTTGACAGGGATGTCCTTCCGAGTTCCTACAGTTGATGTTTCTGTGGTAGACCTCACTGTCAGGCTAGAGAAAGAGGCCAATTACGAGGAGATCAAAGCTGCCATCATCTAAATTCTTTCATCGTTATATTCACAAACTTTTCGAATGACCCCTAAATTGCTTGCTCCGTTTTTTCTCAGGGAGGAGTCGGAGACAAACCTCAAGGGTATCTTGGGTTACACTGAAGATGATGTTGTTTCGACTGATTTTATTGGTGATAGCAGGTGAATAACCATTAACTTTAAGGACCTCGTGGTGTATAAATCAATCACTTAGGTTTGAAAGATGAAATTTTGTTAATCATTTGGTGTATTCTTTTCCTTGTGCAGGTCAAGCATTTTCGATGCCAAGGCTGGGATCGCTCTTAGCAAGAAATTTGTGAAGCTTGTCTCGTGGTATGACAATGAATGGGGTTACAGGTGAACTTAATCTCTCTCGTTCTTTTACTCCCCCTTGTGTTCATATCGTTGTGACAACCAAAAATATGATCGTGGATCTCACAAGCTTGACATGATGATTGTTTGTATTGCAGTTCTCGTGTGATTGATTTGATCGTTCACATGGCTTCAGTTAAAGCTTGAGTCTTCCACTGGTGCTACAAAATCCCTTAGTTTTTCGTCCAGTAATTTATGGTTCTTGAGTTCCTTCTCAAGTTTCGTTTGGTTCAGTTCAAGAATAAGTGGAATTACTACAGCTACTTTTCTAATATGCTTATTTAATGTTTGGATCATTGTCAACAAGTTTTCCCTTGCGGGTTTTTGTATGAAAACTAAGATAATAAACTGCGTGTGAACACATTCTTTCTGTGTTCCATGTTAATGTGATGAGTTTTGCAAACATAAATGCTCAACATCTTGTAATGTTATTGCCAATTTGAAACATTGGAGCAATCCTCATTGAAGAAAGTCCATATCTTCGTCTGGACAAGAAAACCCATCTTCAACTCTCACTTCTTTCTAAAACAGTTTTAGAATGGAATCAACATATTGTTTTAAAGATAAGTAATTATTCTCTGAAAAACTCTGATCAATCTTTTTGGAGTGGACATTTTAATCGAAACTGAATCTTCCAAATTGTAATCTAACTGAACTGAGCCGAATTACAATATATTCGAAGTTTAATGGGTAATACTGGTCGTCGAAATATTCGGATCGACCCATTCTATATCTACCTTACTATCTTTCGCTAAAAGGATTGAGTCAAATACAAAGATTCTATTGCATGTATATATACAAGATTTGAGAAACAAAATTTAAGACTAATTAGGTAGAGATGAATACTATATTAGCGAAAAGAAATTTTATGACCTTAAATCCATAGAAAACTTATAATTAATGGCAGCAAACCATAACCCTTGCTTGGAAGTGATATTTTGAAAATCACTTTTTGCTACGAGCATTTTTAGTCACATTCTAAAAAATTCACTATTCACGTTTCTCCATATATATATTTTTCTACTATTTAATCATACATTCTTAAAAATTACTTTCACACAAGCACATAGAAAATTTGTGGGGTTATCAAATGACACCTTCGAGATTAGTGAGAAAAATAAAGTAATTAGAAAGAATAGACACTACAAGTAATTTAAAAACAACGAGGTTGAAGTTTAGCCTATTTAGAAAGCATATATTCCAAGACAAATAGTCTTTGCTGCTGTGGAAGCCATGGTTCTGGAAAAATTTGTACTAGACTATTATTATTCTGTCGTAGGATAACAGTACTTGTGTGAAGTTGATTTTTTGAGAATTGATTTTGTGATTCTTTTGAAAATTTTGTGATTAAAAAGTAGAGAAATTAGGTTTTTAAAACAATCTGCCAAATATAGAAATAAATTTCCAATCGAAACCTGAACAAATGGAGGAATCAGCTCGAAGCTCCATTTCAACCAACGCATCTTTCTGTCCGCGTCTTTTGCGACCCTCCATATGTCCTTGTTACCCCTGATCTACAAGAACGATGGAGCGAACATGAAAAGAACATTGCTCCTGTCGACCTGATCGATTGCTTCCAACCCAATGATACAGTCGTCAAGTTTTTCCATTTATGGAAAAATATCATTTTTTTTATTTTCCGGATTTTGCTAGGGTTTTACTATTTAAAGCATTGTAAGCCCTTTGAGAAAGTAGATTATTGAATTGAATAAAATTTTTGTGAGTTTTCTCTCATCTTTGTGAGGTTGTTCACATTTTCTATAATCTTCTGCTACGTCATTTGGTATCAGAGCCGAAGTCGTTCCTTCATCATGGTGTCGGAGACGTCCAGAAGCCCGTGAAGCTCCGGTAGAGGAGGTACATAGATGTGATGACATCACACGGCTGAGTCAACAAGTGGAGTTGCTGACATAGCAAATCGCAGCACTCATGCCACAACAACATGCGCCTGTGGTCCAACCAGTTGAGGATTTTGATGATGAGAATCCGTTTGTACAACCTGAGCATCCAATAGATCTGCTAGTGCGACGGAAGGGGGGTGGTCAGGATGAAAACAGATGTTGGGAATCAGAATTCAAGGTTGATATTCCTGAATTTCATGGTTGATTAAGTGCAGAAGAGTTCTTGGATTGGGTGACTGCGGTGGAGGAGATCTTGGAATTTAAGGAGGTTCCTGCTAATAAATGTGTGCCTCTCGTTGCGACGAGATTTCATGGACAAGCATCAGCGTGGTGGCAGCAAACCAAGGTGACGAGATCC
>CAIGRR010479438.1:0-10453 GCA_903798365.1 Fraxinus sp. 1973-6204 | reverse complement strand
CAGGTCCTGGACTAGTCCTTGATGTCACCCCGGACAAGATAGAAAGTTTCTCGGTTGATCCATGTAAGTATCTTCCTACAAACCTGACGAAATCGTGATTTCGTTTTATTAATTTTTATGTGCTCGAGTCTTCAATTTCATTGTCATACAAATAATTATCAATTGTTTGTTTGGGTTTTAGGAAATCATGAATTATCTATTGCAATGTTCTTATCATTTTTTTAGGCGTTAAAAGTTATAGCAGAATTTTACGCTGACGTAATCTGGTGTTCTGTTAGTGGACTTTGGGATGCCGCGATGCACTCTGGATGATTTGCAAGGTGGAGGTCCCGAGTACAACGCTGATGTACTAAAGCGTGTACTATCAGGAGAAAAAGGGTCGATTGCTGATGCCTTGGTAATATTTTTTCTTTTCCTTTCTACAATATCAAACATAGCCTTGTTCCCCATAAATGTGGAGTTGGCTACATTTGCTTCACTCTCTTCGGTTCAATGCTGAATTCGTTGGAACACCTCAAACCAACTAGTTCCTTAGCAATTACAAGTTACAGCAGGCCATGTTAGTTTTGGTCTACCGTAATGTGGTCTATTTGATTGTCTGTAAGGTACGGTTGATGAATTGGAGGCATCAAAACGTTTTCTTTTTAGAAACTGCACTGGTTACCTCAATATTTACAAATAATAGATCTGGATTTCAATATGAAACTTTCCTTTTAGTCCATTCCCGATTCTATCACTGTTCTTCCTAAATACACTCCACAGGTGCTAAATGCAGCGGCAGCCCTCTTGGTTAGTGGACATGTAAACAATCTGGGAGAAGGAGTGGATCTGGCTCGTGAAACACATCTATCGGGCAAAGCTCTCAGGACCTTGAATTTGTGGAAAGATATCTCAAATGTAAGAGAATGATCTTAGTAAGAGCTTCTTTTGTGGTTTTGGAAACCAAAAAACTACTTAAAAGTAACTTGTACGTTTTTTGTGTGGAAAAACGTAGCCAAACATTAACTGAAGGTAATATCTACTGTTGTCTCTTTAAGAAGGTCAAAGAAGCAGCATTGACAGGTACTCCAATCTCTGCATAAATGTCAAGAGCAAACAACTTTTAATGGTCAGAGTCGTGCAAATTCATCATTCATGGTGCACAACTGGATAAACAGTGGCAGATGACATTGAAGTTTCATGTCTTTCTGATGTTTAAAATTTATTGTTCTCAATCTCCTTTTGCATTTTGTGGTGCATGAAGCAGATGATCCAGTAAAAAAGACTCGCTATATCAGACAAAGAGAGACTTTCTCAGATTTTGTAGAAACTTGCGTGATATGTGTAAATCAGTCTGATTTTGTAGATGCTTAACGTATGCAAATCACTGGGAAGTTCAATTAAGGCCTTCAGCTATGTGAATTTGTGTTTATTTCTTATTTTCACAAAGAGAGACTTACAGTTCAATTAAGGCCTTCAGCTATGTGAATTTGTGTTTATTTCTTATTTTCACAAAGAGAGACTTACTCCAATCATACATATGGTTAGGACATCGTCTTTTCCTGTTGAAGACACGTGTATGATTTCCGTAAGGGATAGGTACCCAAGCTGGCCGTTTTCAGATGGCTTTCATTCTACAACGGTCACACCTATGCCAAGGATCAAATCGAGTGTTGATGCCCTTGGTATAAATCATATGTATGTGCGTGTAGTACTCTTGCATCAAATGATCATGCGTAGTATGGCCATGTGTACCTAAGAATTAAGATGTGCATATTATCTCGTTCTCGTTCAATAAGATTTATGCAGCCGACCCTAACCACAGCGATTTCAGCAAATATGACATTGCAGAATCAAAGTAGCCTATTCTAGTTTGCTTCATATATTAAGATACAAAATCAAAATGTGATTATATCAGAGGCTGTCCTCTGTACAAACATGGCATTACATATACAATGCAGTGTGCTTCTGTTAGCTGCACAAATGACTACTGATCTCATTACTCTAAAATGATAGTCGAGCAAACAAATGGCTGAGAACTTCGCTATCATTGTATCAGGTTTCTTGCTTAGATGCAAAAATGGCTTCCAACTCTCTGTACAATCCCTTCGGTTTTGCCTTGAAATCTGCTGATGTAGATGCAGACGAGCTTCCACTCTTTTTCCAAAATCCACCCCATGTGTTCTTGCTCGTGGAAGGATCACTCGGATTATCCTGGCTTCCTTCTTTGCTAAAGCTAGCCTTTGCTAGTTCTCTTATGTGCCTTAGCCATGGCTTATCACCCGAGCTTCCACTACCTGAGGTCAAATTTCTGTCTGTCGAAGAAGTAGTTTCTACTGTTTCATGCGGGTTATTTACCTCCAATCTACTGTTCTTGATAAAATTTTGAGGACAGAATAACGAGAGGAAGCCAAGTGAAGCTATTCCCAAACCATGCAAGAAAGAGCTGTTTGTAGGATCCAGTTGCTTTGTCTGTCTGTATAATGCATACCATTCATTCAACATTTCGACTAGAAATGAGAACATGAAGATCGAAACCAGTGAGATCCCGATTTTCCTCTCGTCTTCAGTTGAAAAATCTTTCTCCAAGAGAACTATGCAGAAAGCGAAAATAGCAACTTCACTGGCAACTGAAATTATCTCAACCAATTGGACCTTTTTCTTTATGAAAGGCTTCTTAAGAACCATGAAGAAGAGTTGAAACGAGGTTATGCAAAGTAGGGTAATAGTTGGGGTTCTATACGACCACTTCTTTGAATAGGCACCAGCCATAACTCCCAGAGCAACACGTTTCACACATTCGAGCAGTGTGTAGTATATTCTAAGAATTCCGAATACCTTTTGAATGAATGGTGCTTCTGCGTCTTCTGTTTCATCGTCCGAGGCAATGATTCTATTGCTTGGTTTTTTTAGATTGCCTATAGTGATCTGAGAAAGCATGTACTTCGGGGGACCCCTCAGATCCTCAAATAGAGGACCGAATGTGGTTAAATACTTGGAACTCGACTGGTTCTTCCATGTCCATTGGCCTCTTTTACCTGGACCTAGGGTCGCCCGAATGAGCTCTCCATACCAGTGAAACTCTTGGCCTTCTTTGTGGACTTCTTTGTATTGAAGTAGCTTCCCACATGTGATTCCAACAGAAAGGAATAAGAACAACACCAGCAGCAAAAAAGATACCAAACCCAACAGCAAAACACCGACGATTAATCCAGAAGACGATCCTCCTTAAAATATAAAATCAGTAAAAGTAATCATAATCTATTATAACCTCGAGAGCAATGATAAGCAAAAGAGAGATTATAAAACGATTATAGAATACACAGATTTATAGTGGTTCACCCTCTGTATGGCCGCTTCAGCTTTTAACTAAATTTTATGACCAAGATCTCACTTATCTCAGCATTTTGTCTCTCACATTTTGAAAAATGGATTCCTTTTTCTAGGGTAGGAAGCTAGGTGACCTAATATAAATAGATGAAAGTCCAATATACCCCTAGATCGACTCACGGTAGAGAGGTAAGGTGAACACTATAATTAGGCTCTACATAATGCAGCATATTGGAATCAGAACATAAACAGATCTCAGCAGAAACTATTAAATCGACCAGTTAAATTTTTTATGTCAAGACCTAATGCATGAAAATGAGAAATGTAGAAATCGTAGTTTAGGAGTACCTTTAACTAAAGCTGTTGAGGCTTCACATAAGCAAGGCAATGCAAGTATTAGAAGAAAGATCTCAAATCTTGGAAATATCAATGCTCCGTAACTCCATCTTCTCTCGTTCTTCTTTCGGGATTTAAGAATAAAAAGCAATAAAGCATGCAATAGTATCAAGCTGCCACCAATTACTGCTAACCAGAACATGCTTCTACTAAAATCCCTCCACCTAGAAGAACAAATCCATAAATTCAGAGAAAAAAATCTGATAAAAGTTGTGGAATATAAATTTTAAAAATGTATTCATTTTCCTGCCGTTACTATTTCTTTTGTACAAATTTGTAGTAATGCATATCGAAAAGATTTTAGGCTTGTTTGGTATAACTTCTTCTTGCGGAAGAGCTTTCTTAGGAAGTCACATTGTAGAACTCTCTCTAAAAGTTCTTCTATCTCACAAAGCATTTCAACAAAATTATCTAAACAGACCCAAAAACAGCTTTTGGCTTTTTGAAAGTCAAGCCAAAAGGCCCATATTAACTTTCGACCAACCTTATCAGCCGTATTGAATTCATTTACATCAGATTTTCATTTTTTATCCTTCAAGAGACAGTTTATTTTTTCAGAAACTGCAAGAATCCAGGCTTGGAACTAGAAGTAAGATGCACATACAAGGTAAATTTGGCGAATACTTACCCATTTGAATACTGTGGATCCAAAATGTACTCAGCTTCAGGCTTGAAATTTTGGCTCTGTCATGAAGAATAAAATCCCATTCTTTAATATAACTAAGTAGCAGGTTCTAGGATAAGTTTGGATATCTGACCTCAAAATACGTTCTGTATTCCATGGGAGTGAGAGGCAATCCATAAGCTTTTGCATCAGAATCATTTGCGACTTCTGGTTGGACGCCCTCCAAACCTATTGATTCGTGAACTTCAGATCTATATGGATGCCTGCTCCAAGGGGAAGTCGATCCCACCATTACTGGCTGGACATTTCCTGTTTCCCAAGGGAGGTTGAAGTAGGGAATACTCCATTGTAAGCCTCTTGCAAGTTCATAATATTCAACTGGTAAGGGTACTGCCAACCATCTAGACAGTGCAAAAATCTGTATGTGGCAAGCAATTCTCTGTGCAAAAGAGAAAACATTAGGTTCTCAATCAAGAATATGAATATGATTAATTATGGATATGTTCCTTGTATTATATCGTGCTATGTCTTCTCATTCAGTTGTATGTCATAGAGAAGTAACTACGAAAACTAAAACTTGAACCTTAACAATGCACTACCTTGGACTTTTGAAATATTTAGGGAGGGAGGGAGGAGAGATTACATGCCTCCTAGTTCGAAAAAGGATTTTTTTTTTCTTTGTCTATTTAGCGTAGATCAGATTAATAAAATATAGTATGATCATGGAATTTGCTGCTCCTAAGGGCCTGTTTGGCATGGCTTTTGAAAAGCTTTTAGTTAGAGGAACCTAGCTCAAGATGACTTCGTGAAGCAAAAGAGCAGAAGCAGAATCTATTACAAACAGGTCCTTCAGTCAGGATGACAGATTTCTCTGATTAAGTAAAAAGTGTTGAAAAGAGACAGGAACTTACAAAAAGATTCCTCGTGGGGTCAGATGTCAAAAAGGTATTTGGTCTTGAAAATGCTCCAATAGACAGTTGGCTTGCAGTTGAAACTGTTAGAAACCCTGCCACTAAAGATGTCACAGCAAAAGCAGCAGTTGCAATGGACGAAAGCATCAAAGACACAGCAGGTACAGAATCTGTAAGAAGTTTGTTTAAGATATTGACATCAAAAAAAGAATAATATTCAGAAGACAGAACTAAAAATCTCAAAAAGAAGTATTAATACTTACAGTGTCTCACTTGAAGAGAATTAGATGCTTTGTTTCTATTTCCACAAACATCTGCAGTTATATTTTCAGGCACACTGACTGATACGACTTTATTAACTGGTCGTATATGAACAGCATAGACCGTTCTACTCATTTGGTCGAAGCTGATGAATTCATAAAGGATATATCAATAAATACTAAAACACATATTTTGTTATTGACTTATCCCAAAAAATACACTCCACAAAGCTTCTCACCTGAGCAAATATCCTCCAGTTATGGATATATGAGAAGAATTGAATTCAAACACTGGCTTCATGAATTTAATCATTATAGGAATGCTCTTTTCTTTTGTCCGTATAGTTGATGTTGTGCTCAACCTGACAGCTGGCCTCTGCGAATCTACAGCCCGATTACAAGAAAATGAAACCGCATATCAAAAATTGCAGTGGGCTTAGAAAAAAAAAAAACAGAATTTGGGTTATTCTTTTTTTACTCACTCTGTCAATCAGATTCTGTAAAAACGAATAGATGTTTGTAATTGAATTAATTAGAAATCTGCAATATGATACTTTCTAAATATTTTAACTTCTTTTTCCCTATATTGTTGAATACTGTAGCAATATGTCATTCTATATTCATCCTGTCTTGTGAGAAAACAATATTTTCGCAATTTCTTTCATGAATTCTGTACATACCGTAGAGAAAAGTGACTGGAAGTACAGGAGAAATAGGGGTCCCCTGTCTGCTTTGTACCAAGTATGAATCCAAACTCACCATGATAACAGCTGTCTCTGGTAAATCTTTGAGCTGCAAGGATTAAATTAATAAATTAGCATTATGTTATGAACTAAGCTCCATAATGTAACATTTAGCTATGCCTAATAAATCCGAAAACTGACCTGATAACCAAATCTGCGTTTGCCAAGGCTACTCCCATTAATAGGAATGAGTGAACCTTGATTTGTTCTGATTGAATTCATAATTTCAGCTGATGAGTTGACTACAGGTTCGGTAAAATACAGGTAGAGCTTTAGATTCTTATTTCTATTAGTTGCCAACACTGTTCTAGTTTGGTTGTCGATTTGGAGCAACCTTTCAGAAACATGAGTCCTTAAATTGGCAAATACACTTCTTCTATCTGAAATCAAACAAATGAAGATCAGTCAGTGTTCAAATATTATATAAGTAATTCGAGAAACCACTTTTTTCTAAATGTTGTTGGAGTTTATATTGATTCTTAATGAGCATAACTTATATTGATTCTTAATAACCATAATAGTAAGTGGATAGGACTCAAAAGTACAATGGACGAGATTTCAGCTTATTTTTTCATCATCAATACTGCCCCGTACTATCCTCTATAGCTTTCTAATAAAAGGGGCTAGTAGAATAATGCAGTACGCAAAATACTCACCAAAATGTATGAATAGACTCGAATTATCTGTCCTAGTAAATTTGTTTCCAGCAGAATCTGTGCAGAATTTTTTGCCCAGTACCAATATCACACGTCCATACAGGATGGTAGACGATAAACTCACTACGACAGAAAATTCACGGTTTGGCTGGACGACATTGAGGGTATTTGGCACAACTTGACCAGCACCATAAACAAGAAGCTGTAAAGAAGAACAAATTTGTAAATTAGCGATTTTATAATCATCATTTGTCTGAGAAACTTGTCTAGTTTAACTATTCTTATTTTACGACTCAAAAAGCACAGATGTCAAAAAGGGAAATCTATCGAGTTGCAACTTAAGTTTTAGCTGACCACCTACTCACATTGCAGGAATTTACGGAAGAACATGTGAAACCGCCACCACCAGCACAGGGTTCACTAAACAATATGTTCACAGAAACCCGAGAAGCATTTGTAAATGTTGATTCAGCGTTTATATATGCTGTAGGGCGAACCGTGTCTGCAAAGAACAGGTACAACTGAATTAGGCTATAGCTAAAAATAATTACCAAACCTATATTAATTGATTTAAGAACAATGTAAAATTGCACTATCTTTTCAGCTCATAAATCAAAATGCAATATTCTCCCCTATTATAATCTTAATAACAATATCAGTTATAACTACTAAATCACTTAAAAAAATGACAAGAACTAGTTCATTTTCTGATCTATGAATACTGATAATGTAATAAATTTTTCAAATGATATGAACCAAAACTTGATAGGATTAAGAGGGGTGGCTCGACCAATGGTCCAGTTATAACTAGCGCAGGCAACTCCAGTTGAGCCATTGGCGCACACCTCAAAGGAATGATACCCGTCCACCAACCGTGTGTAAGAAATTTTTCCACCTTCACAAGTTGAAGATATGCTATTATCCAGCTGTTTTGCAGCACGTATGAAAATTAGTCAGCTACATCATAGAGATTTAAATATGAAAATGTCAAATTTCAATTAGCTGAAAGCAAAAACAAAATAAGTCCCAGTATATAATTTATGTAAATCATACAACTTGGCATCTGGGAATAAATTGTAAAACTATAATGATTCATAATTTATTTCTTCATTTTATTCTAATTTATTTCCAAATGCTTTTTTTCTACAAGTGGCTGAGAAATCTAGACATTCTAGTATAATATATACATACAACAGCCAATTTATACCATATTTAAGAAGAAGAAAAAGAAAAAATCCATCGAAAATCTTACATTGCCGTCGAATACGAAATTTAAGTGAATACATACAGCTCGTTATAACGCTTAAATTTTTAAACAAAGTGATTTAACATAAAAATTCATCAGAAAACGTATTTGATGGAGGAGGTTTGAAGGAACGATTTGAATAAATACACATAATTCTCTCTAATAGCTCGAGCCTTTAGAAGGGATGGTTCAATATTCTCGATCCGTGTTTCGCATGCAACCGAGACTAACCTTGCAATTGGTAGAACAATCAGCACAGACGTCCCCATTTCTACCCACAAACACTTTAAAAGAAAATTCAGCTGAATTTCTATTGGAAAATGCAGGAGGGGTCCTCAATAACTTTATAGCAAGTTCTGAACCATTATCAGATTGCGTCCTCAAACTTGAACCCAGAAAAACCCAACAATGAAGTATCAAGAATATAAAATTCTTCAAGGCCATTTCACCAGACTTGGTAGAAAAAGTGTATTACTTCACACCAATCATGTTATTGGTTAAGAAACGGGAAGATTTTGAACTGTATTGTAGGACACTGCACAGCTAGAAATGAACAATGCACGTGGGTGTGTTTGTATGTGATACAGAGTTAAAGATTAGAAAAAAATAATTGAAGTGATTTGTTTGGTGAAGGTTCTGTGAGGATACGGCACATGAGACTAACTGTGCAACACAGTATAGTGAGTGTAACACAGTATAGATAGGAGAGAAGAGAGAAAGTTTTGAAGACAAAGACTTTTAAAAAAGACGGAGCTTAAGCTTTCAGATAAATCGTCTATATTACTTGCTGGTGTTTCCCATTTAAAAAACTGTGCAAGAGAGAGAGAGAGATCACTTATGATTCTTGGCCATGAATAGGAGAGAGTTTCAGCAAATTTCAGGACAATGACACATTCAAGAAGACAAAGGACTATGATAAGGGGACCTTAATTAATTTTGCATTTATTCTTACAAATTTATTTTTTTTTGGTTATGTTCGTATAATATAATGAACAAAATACTAAAACTATTAAAAAATTGATTATTACAAAGTTTGTGATTATTTATCTTGTCACTTCATCTTAAAGTTGAAACTGCGGATCTTGATATGTAAATGAGCCTTTATGAACTTCTGAAAGAGTTATGCTACGGGGTACATAATCCGTACCATTTGTGCATTATGTGTACCTTTATGTTACGGATTATGTAAATGTAGCATAACTCTTGGGCGCTATTTGTGCATTATGTGCACTTTATATTACGAGTTACGTACACATAGCATAATTCCTTCTAAAATGTCCCAATCCGGAACTGACAACCAATCTTTACATGCATTGTGGATAACAATTATCATATTACTTACAACTTTCTCTAGAAAAATGAGAGAATGAACATTTATTTTTTCAATATTTTCAACATATAAGAACAAGGATCAAGTATATTCCAATATAAGTTCACTGCCAGAATATATCATATATTTGCCAAAAAGATGTACAAATAATGTACACAACTCCTCTTGTTAAATGTCTCTTTTCAATTTTAAGACAGGTCTCAGTTAAATTCACTGGCAGATGCCTTTTTTTTGTATATAGTACTATAATACCCTGTGCTTTCTTAATCCTATTTGGTTTTTACCTGAAAAAAGGACAGTTTCACATGCATAGACAGCTTCTTGCAGAGGACAGACATGGAGATTGGAAATATATTTATGATTTCAGTCTATTTATTAGGCTAAAATATATATTATTCGGGTTTTTTCATAGCGTGAAAATAACTTAAATAATTTATGGGCTGTTCGCTTTGTATTTCAATTATGTTTTGAGTTTTAAATTCATTTTGAGTTTTGTGTTTTGAGTATTCATTATGAGATTGTTGAAAATGTGTTCTCTTTGACATTTTGAAAAATTATTTTAAAAATCCAAAATTGAAAAACGTGTTCTCAATCAAACCCATTTTCTTCCCATCTCTCTCTCTCCCCCCGTCTCTCTATCTTCGTCCGTCTCTCCCTCCCGTCCATCTCTCTTTCCTCTCGTCTGNATTGTTGAAAATGTATTCTTTTTGATATTTTGAAAAATTGTTTTGAAAACACCCAAAACGCGTTTTGAAAATTTTGATTTGATTATAACTGAAAACGCTCAAAAACGAAAAATTTGAGTTTTCTTTGTAAATTTTTAACTTGTTTTAAAAAATGCATTTTCAAAAATAGTAAAGAAAATGTGTTTTCACCATTTTGAAAAATCGAAAACAGAAAACGACTTAAAAACGATAAAGAGAACAGACCCTTAGTATTTTGTCAATTATTAATTTTCTATAAATCATATAGTCGAG